>JASAND010005036.1:0-12254 GCA_030248195.1 Trissonchulus latispiculum
GTAGTGCGCTAACGCGCACTACCTGATATGTAGATATCTTTCAACAGTAGCAAGCAAGCCAACCACAGCACCCCACAACCACCAAATAACCGAAAATCGCCAAAGTCCCCACCCAACCCCACCACAGCACTCTACAGCCACTTTGGGTATGCAGTTCTATGACAAAAGTTGCTCAGCTCGCTTAGGGCTTTCATTTGGTACCAAATTTGACCACTTTTGAAAAATTTCATTTTTGACCGAAAATCGCCTAAGTCCCCACCCCACCCCACCACAGCACTCTACAGTCCCTTTGAGCATGCAGTTCTATGACAAAAGTTGCTCAGCTCGCATAGGGCTTTCATTTGGTACCAGATTTGACCACTTTTGAAAAATTTCATTTTTGACCGAAAATCGCCTAAGTCCCCACCCCACCCCACCACAGCACTCTACAGCCACTTTGAGCATGCAGTTGTATGACAAAAGTTGCTCAGCTCGCTCAGGGCTTTCATTTGATACCAAATTTGACCACTTTTGAAAATTTTAATTTTTGACCCCATGACCTCCCACCGACTTGACCCTCCAGATGGCAAAGTGGAACCAGCACAGCAAGATGGGTGGGTCAGACGGCAAAACGGATGCCAGGAATGAGCTGGGCGCACCAGAAAACCCCTGTAGACAATGTTTTGTCAGGCTATGTACAGTCCTATATGGTGTTCCCGGAAGTCGGTACCGACCGGACCCTCCAGACATCAAAGTAGAGCTACCCCAGCAAGATGGGTGGAGCGGACAGCAGTGCGGACACCGGGAATGAGCTGGGTGCACCAGAAAACCCCTATAGACAAAGTTTGGAGAGGCAAAGTAAAGCCTACTATGGACCTCCGTGAAGCGGTTACCGACATGACCCCTCAGACGGTCAAGTGGAACCAGCCCAGCAACTTGGGTTACTCGGGCAGCAAAACTGATAGCGGGAATCGATTCTCCGTCCCAAAAAACCTTTGTATGCAAAATTTGAGCCACCCATGTAGCAAAATAAGTGAAAAAATTAAGTTCACAGTTCGACCCAAAATTCACCAACTTTGGCCGGCCAGTACCGAAAAATTACGCACGAAGACGGAAAATCATATAGCATTTGAACGACCCCGATATGTGTACTGTTTAACCATATAGTCAGTACTGCCCAATATATAGCCCAATGTGACTTATTAAGGCGCCTTTGAAGCATACTTTTTGGCCATTTTAGCGTTTTGGCCGACTTTGGCCCCCAGCCAAAAATTTTTTCCGGCCCTGGGAGGCATAAAAACTAGCTTATTTTCTTATTTTTGATTTGTACTACAAGAATATATATAGCAAGCTTAACAAAAAAAATCACCCGAAATTTTAACAAAAAAAATCACCCCACCCTGACTCACAGGAAAGTCGCAGAGACCCAAATTTTTGCATGGTGATAGCCACACATCTCGACATTACAGCCTGTGAGTTTGAGCTCCTAGGCCCTCTCCATGCGTTCAGGGCAGACCTTTAAGTGAGGGTACCCAAAAAGTGACCTCAAAAACGTTCATGACCGAAGTTCGAATTTCGGCTGCTATTTACTAAGGGAAAACCCTAGGCAACCCATATTGTGCATGTGACATGTCCTGACTGTGGGCTATCGATACATATATATATATATATATAGAAGTTCCCAGTCGGACTTCTGAGCCGTCCTGGGGTGGGTGATTTTTTTTGTTAAAATTTTAACAAATAAAAAATCATTTTTATATTTTGTTACTAAAGTTAGAACAGCAGCTAGAGCAAAACTAACGTCAAATTCGAGCTCAGCAGCCTCGAAAACCCTTATATACGTTGTTTTTGAGGTTGCCTGACACTTTTGGGAGGCCAACCTGGTAACCAGCCGGGGCTGGACCGTCCGACGGTAAATGTGATCCCAGAAGTCAGTATTAGCCCATAGTTACCTAAAAACTAATGCCAGATTTGAATTCAGCGCCCTGGAAAACCCCCTAGGACATGTTTATAGCCACTTCGGACTGTCCAGTTGGTACCTGGAGGGTCAGGAAGGGTCCGGCAGGGGTCACGTGACCACTAGCGTAGCCAGAAAAAAATTTCGGGGGGGGGCAAGCCAAAATTTTTCAAACTTAATTGTGGCAGTTAGGGGAACCGCATGCATTTTATTACGTTAGCTTATTTTTAGGTTTTAAATTAGCAATTTTTTAAGAGATATATATATGTAACAGCAAATAAAAGATTCCCCCTTTGAATAATTTACCCAACTGAATCTAACGATTTCGGGGGTCCGGGGGGAAGTTTAAGAATCTTTTATTTTTGCTGCATGAAACGAATTTTTCTGATCATATTTTTCGACCTTTAGTATAATCAAAAGCAGTTTGGTTTAAACAACAGAAAGCCTGTTCGTAAATTTATATGAAGTAAATTAACTAATGAAGAAACGCTAACTTGTATATATAAAGTTACAGGGTAGCTAAAACTTTTTGCTAATTTTCGTGAATTGAAAAGATATTTTAAGATTGACGAAGACGAAATATGCAATAATTCGCGCCGAAGGCGCGAAAAATTTTGGATTTTACTTCTAAATTGCTTTAATTTTCAGCAATTCGCAGGCTCAACGCAGCCTACAGCTGCTGTCTGCGTCATAATTATTTCCTGATGGCAGATATTTTCAGGGGGGCAATCCAATTTCGGGGGGGCATGCCCCCCTTGCCCCCCCCCCTGGCTACGCGCCTGCACGTGACCGTGGGTCATACCCCACCAACATACGAAGTTCTGATTTTCTCTGCCAAAATGCCTGGAAATAGGTTATAATCACTCACAAACACGAAAAAACAACATTTTAGCCTTTAAAACGGCACTTTAGAGCCACCAGACTTCATACTGGAACCTGTCGGGGGCCATCAGTGACCACTGAGACTTCGGCGGGGTCAGTTGCCTTAGTTGGAGCACTAGGCTAGCGGTTTGGGGTTCTAACTACGTTATTTAGTGCGCTCTAGCCAAAACTGATGAGAAAAAGTTGCTAGCTGCTCTCTGGGATCCGATCCGCCACTGAATTTTTTTTGTTAACGGGTGATTTTTTTTGTTAAACCTTTAACAAAAAAATCACACATTTTCATCTACTGCTACTTACTGGTAGGTCGTAGAGCAACGAAACTGGGGTGGTTTTAAAGCTTAGCCCAAGACCTATCCATGGGTCCTCAAAGTAATCGATTTGGTTTAGTTTTGCGAAAGTTCCAGCCAAAAAACCGAATTTTGATTTTTTTTGTTAAGCTTGCTATATGGGTTTCATAGGCAAAAATTTTTCTATCTGTAGTTATTCAAGCTACAAAACCCCCTTATGAGACATCAAAAGCGAGAAACCGGAAAAAAACATCTCTCGTAAGCGATTTTTGGGACAACTTTTTAACGGAAAGTGGTACGGGGATGAAACTTGGCAAATATACTAAACTCGACACGTACAATTTTTTGCGCACAAAATCTGCGCAGGATCTGAGCAGGAATCTGCGCAGCTTCTGCGCAGCCTTGTTTTACACGGTCATTCGACCATTTTCACTCATATTATAGGGGTCGCTACCGCGACCCCTATGATATATATCTAGTTTCAGTTATATATATATTCAATGTTTTGCCGAATTGAAAAGTAAACTACGTAAGTCACCAAAGCTTAGTCTATGAGAAATAACAAACCAGCTCTTGTCAGAGTCCACAAATAACCTTCGTAAAGATCAAGGCTTCTTTGTACAAGAAAATTAATCATATCATCAGTGCTGAAAAAATTAGTTTATATATATATATATAACAGCAATGTCTATATGTTTTCCTGGAATTTTGGCTGGGGGGCAGGGAGATATATGTATACCACGCATAGGCAATGCCTGCACAACTCCTGCACATGTGCAGGCTAGGAAAAATTTACCACCGCGCAGTGCGCAGCAAAAATTTTACCCCCGCGCAGCAAAATTTTTATCGTCGCGCAATAAAATTTTTACCCCCGCGCACAAAAAGCATATATAATGATTTTATCCCGCGCAACAAAATTTTTACCCCGCGCAGGAAAGCGCATCAAAAGCTTTTACCGCAGCGCAACAAAGTGCATTAGAAGTCTATCCCGTGCAACGAGATTTCTAACTCGCGAGGCAAATTTTATCTCCGCGCAACAAAAGTTTCACCCACACGCAGAAAAGCGCAGAAAGATTCTATAACCCGCAACAAAATTTGTACAACAAAGTTGTACAACAACTCGGTGCAACTGGGCTTATTGTTACTGGGGGCCCCCATAACCACCCTCCCCCCAAAAATCGTCCCCCCCCCAAAAATCGCCCCCCCCCCAAAAAAGTGGGTGCCCCTTTTGGTACCAACTTTTGCCCTGAAAAAATCGCTCAGAAGGCCAAATTTTCAAAAATTTTCCGGCTTCGCCGGAGATTTTTAGTCGATTTTTGCCTATTTAAGCACTAAATCCGCTTATTTTTGTCAATTGCTATAAAAATAGCGCAATTTTTAGCATGTTTTTAGAAAAATTTTGAAAAATTTTCGTCCCCCCCAAAAATGACTCGCCCCCTGAGGGCCCCCCCCAAGAAAAAATCCCTAGAATAAGCCCAGTGCAACAAAGCGCAGCAAACCTTTTCCCAAGCAACCAAATTTTTGCCACGCGCATAAAAATTTTATCTCGTGCAACAAAATGGCCTAAAAATTTCTTGCTCGGCTTCGCTCTTGGCGCGTTTTTATTACAATTATTTAAAACGTTTCGCAGTTCGCACCTGCCTCGCGTTGACCATTACATTCTTTGAGAAAATTTTGCGCAGTCGGCGCGTTTTCGTTTACTTTTTCTTATAAATTTTCGCGCCTTCGTTTTCCATTACATTTCTTCCAAAACTGCAGCATTTTCCATTATATATATACATTTATTCCAAAATTTTTGCACCTGGGGTGTGTTTTCTTTTGCATTTCCTTTGAAACTTTTCGAGCCATCGGTAATTTTTGCTTTACATCTGTTTCAAAAAATTTTGCGCCTTCGGCGCATTCTCCTGTAGCTTAAAAGTTAAGTTGAGTTCGCAGTCGAACGCTTAAAGATATATACGTAGTCAGAAACCAAAATACGCAAAGGGAATACTCGGCAATTGGCATTTCAAGACTGTTCTCAATTAATTTCTTGAAACAATCTATCGTAGTTTGAGCTCTGGCTTTTTCTGAGGGCTGTCGCCCTTAGCCCCCGCCAGGGTTGGATTCTGGGGAAGGCCGCCCCGTCGCGATTCGTAATTGTAGGCATGAAAAAATTAAGGAGAAAAATAGAAAAAAGGGTAAAAACGAAATAATTTCCTACTTCTTTAAATTCCATGCTGAAAACAAAAGAAATTTCTAACTTTTATGAAGAAAAATCTAAAAATGTATTCGATTTTTCGGAGAAAATTGCTATTTTTGCTTAAAAAAGTGTAGATTTTTAAATAGCTTTCTCGGTTCTTCAAAGTGAAAAGAAGTAAAGTTCCGAAGACCGATCTTATTGCGAAATCAAAAAATTTCTTCAACTTATGGGGAGCTCTGCTCCCAAGATCTCCCGTTGCAACCGTGTTATAGCTACCCCATTTTTTAAATTTTACGGCCCCTTTTACGATCCCCCTCTTAATTGTTTCATTCTACATTGGTCGTTCCACCTGCGTTTGCTTATATATTTTACTTATATGCTCTTGATTATATGTTCTTCCTTAAAACAGAGGAAAAAGGGTTAGTGTCAAGGAAAGCTGATTTTTATGTTCGTTGTCGGGGAATACCCCTTTTCGCTTTCTAAACTGTTAGAATTATGTGCCATAGCTTCGACTTTTGAAAACTAATCATAACTTGGTTAATAATGCTAACTAAATTTTAAAAAACGAAATGAATTATAACTGCATTCATAAAATTCCCTTGCTATTTACGTAGAATCAGAGAATAAAAATTTTAGCATTTTTTGCGAGATTCATCAATATCTTGGAGGATTGCATAAAACTTAGCAAACCTTTCCGACAAAGGGGCTTGAAAGATGCGTGACAAAAACAGAACTTTGTAAAAACCACAGTCGACACTTCGTGAAAAATTAAAAATTTGAGCCCCCCGCGGACTGGCTTTTTCCTAGGCAAAAATTTCGGGTCTTTCCCATTATCCCCCCCCCACATCTTCGTAGAAGTACTGACGATGCACACTTTGTCGGATTGAGTTGAAATTTGGTAGGGGTAGGTTTTCGGACCTGCTGATTTCAAATATGCAAAAATTTTAAAATTTTAAAAAAATAGAAGCTAAAGTTCTAAGCTTAAGATGTAAGCTTAGCCTGAGCTAACGAAAAGCTGGATCGAAAAACGGATTTCAGATTCGTGTTCTACGTCCCCGAAAACCCCTATATACATCTTTTCATCAAAATTGAAGACAAAAAATGTTTCGGTTCCCCCTGGTCCCCCCTTACCAAACTAAAATTTTAAAATTTTTAAAATTTTTTTACAATTTTAAAATCTTTACATTTTTGAAATCAGCAGGTCCGAAAACCTAACCCTACCCAATTTCAACTCAATCCAAAGTGTGCATCTTCAGTACTTCTACGAAGCTATGGGGGGGGGATAATGGGAAAGACCCAAAATTTCTGGGGGGGGGGGGCTCGGATTTCTGGGGGGGAGGAGAAAATTTATTAAAAATGCATAAAAATAGCTATATTTTGCTGCTGAAGTGCTGAGCTAAAAAATTAACTATTTTTAACTTAAATTTAAGCTTAAAATAGCTAAAAAATGCTTAAAAATGAATAAAAATCCGGCGAAGCCGGAAAAATTTTTCAAAATTTACCCTGAAAACCCTATTTTTCCGGGCATTTTAGAGTTCTGGGGGGGAAGGCCCGAATCCTGGGGGGGCGACCCAAGTCTGGGAGGGACCCCCCCACACCCCCCCCCCCTGTAGGAAAAAGCCAGACGGAGTGAGGTCAAAGGCTGTGCAGGCTAGAGTCAAGTTCATTGCCCATGTATGATGTATACTAAATTTTAAAATTTAGCCAGTTCTGAATTAATCCCGTAACAATCCTGATTTTGGCTTACCCCCCACTTGGGGGGGGGGAGGTAGCCGCCATAGTTTCCCCGGAGCCTTGGGTCTGGAGATAGACCACATAGGTGTACCAGGCTACAGTTACGGCAGCTACCCTGTGAGACGCAGACGCCCCCACGGAGAGGCCACACCCGACACCCCCCCTACCCGACCCTCAACTACTCCCCCCAAGCCGGACCCAAACCCTCCTCCCTCCCCCCCCCCCCCTAAAACTGGGTCCAGACCAAGTAAAAAATGCAAAACTTTTGAAAAATTTTTTGCAATTTCTAAAACCTTTTCAAAAAAATTCGAAAAAATGGCTATAAATCAGCTATAAACAGCTAAAGAGGGTTATTTATAGCAATTAAAAAGTTATATACCCAATTATAAACATAGGTGTAATTGGGGGGAGGTTTGGGGGGGTCACCCCCCCCCCCCCCCCCCCCGCCAATTTGGCCCGTAAGGTGATGGGGGGGGGGGCAAAAAATAGGTGTGTTAGGGGGGGACAAAAAATTTGGGCACTTATGTAGATGGGGGGAAAATTATTTTGCCTTGGTCCCCCCTTATGATTCGAAAAAAATTTTTGTCTCCGATTTGGCTGAGAAGTTGCCCCTAGGGTAAGTCGAGGTCGCTGATTTCAAAAATCGAATCGAGAGATCGATCCGATGAATCGATCGATCAGTAGAATCGATCGATCAAAATCGATCTAAAAATTTTTTGTCTCCGATTTTCGCGAAAAGTCGTCTATAGGGTAATTTTGGGGCGCTGATTCCGAATCTGCAGTCGAAATTTCGATCCGAGCTGTCAAAATCGACTTATTGACGAATTTTCGAAAAATCGATGAAAATCAATTTTTGCGAGCGCAGGATCGATTTTCATGAAATTTCGATTGTAGATTCGGAATCAGCGTCTCCCGAATTACCCTATGGACGACTTTTCGCGAAAATCGGAGACAAAAAATTTTTAGATCGATTTTGATCGATCGATTCTACTGATCGATCGATTCATCGGATCGATCTCTCGATTCGATTTTTGAAATCAGCGACCTCGACTTACCCTAGGGGCAACTTCTCAGCCAAATCGGAGACAAAAATTTTTTTCGAATCATAAGGGGGGACCAAGGCAAAATTTTTGTCCCCCGCATCTACATAAGTGCCCACCCCCCCTAACACACCTATGGTTACACCACACCTGTCCTGTGATTATAAAAACCACAGTCTGGGTTAATTTTGGCATATTTTAGCTGTCAATTTTCAAGCCCTGTTTTCGCATACGAAACCATATATAGGTGTGTTTGGCACGAAACCATAGGTGTGTTTGGGGGGGGGGGGGGGGGGGGGGTGGGGGGCGGGGGGGAGACCCCTCCCCCAAGTGGAGGGGTCGCCAACCCCCCCCCCCCTAAACATTTTTTCCTACCCCTCCCCCCAAATCGATTTTTTCAGTACCCCCCCCCAAATATTTTCAAACCCCCTACCTAAATTTTTGAAAATTTTTAGATTAAAATTTGAAATTTTTCCAAAAAAATCCAAAAATTAGCGAAAAATTGCTAGAATTCGCTTATTAAGCTAAAAATCGCCAAAAAAACTGTAGCTGTAGCTGTAAATTGAGAAAATTTTTCAACTTTTTAACGAAAAACCGACTTTTCGAAATTTTTCGCCGACCCTCCTAGAAAATTTTTCTTACCCCTCCCCCCAAATCGACTTTTCGCGACCCTCGCCCCCCTTTTTCGCCAAACCCCCTCCCTACTTTTTTCTGAACCCCCCCCCCCCCTTTTTTCGCCAGCCACACCTATGTAACGTGTACGAAACCTATTGACAGAGGCTTTTGAGTACGTTTAGTGTACTGTACATCGAAAAAGGAGCATTTTTAGCTAAAAAACTTGGGTACAGTTTAGGGGGGTCCTCCGCAGAGCCGCAGGGCAGAGCCCCCCAGAAGTTGAAGAATTTTTGAAATTGGAAAAAATTCCGTCATGCAAACTTTTGAAAAGATTAAATAAATAAAATAGAGATGTACATGTGTATATATATATATAGTAACTTACGTACGAAGTGAAAAACTTGCAGTAAAATAGTATAAGTATACAAGCCACAAGGAGTGGTGGCAAGGTTTTTTTTTTAGGCCATAGCTTAGGCCATGGCCTAAATTTATGAGTCGATGGCCTAAAGAATTTTGGCCGTTGAGGCCATTTGGCCTAAATTTTTCGACGAAAACCCATTTAAATTTTATTGATTTCTAAGTAAAAACAACAATTTTCTAAAAAATTTTCGCGCCTTCGGCGCGAATTTACACATTTTTCTGGGCTGCAACAGCCGCCAGCTAGTTACATTATCTATTTGCACTTTATAAATACACATTCAAGTTATAATTTTATTTATATATATTATATACTATTCTAAAGATTTCATCAAAGAAATGCTATTTTAGTATGTAGTTTAACTTTATTTCTATTAGTTTAATTTTTTCTTTCTTTGGTTCATACTCGTATGCTCCTACCTGTTTTAATTTTCAATAAAAATTCATTAATTCATTAAAACTGTCGTGCACTGTTATTTCTATGCTAAAGGATCTATTTTTGCTATTTTAAGGTAAAAACGTAGTTTTTCTAGTGTGTTAAACAGTGACGATGGCGATTTATGTTGTTAAACAGTGATTTTTGAATATATATCGCCTGAATATATGATAACTGTAATTTTAACAATGCGTACAATAACGCACAACCTAGAAATTAACAAAATTTGGATGGCCTAAATTTTTTGGCTGATGGCCTAAAAAATTTGAGTCGTTGAGGCCATTTGGCCTAAAGTTCGGCGACCAAAAAAAAACCCTGAGTGGTGGCAATAAAGAGGACAAGCTACAAGGGCAACAAAGACAATGTGCGAAAGGGGGGGTCTGGGGGGCGGAGCCCCCCCAGAAAGTAGTTGAAGAATTTTTTGAAATCGTGGAAAATTCATCAATTCAAATGTTTAAAAAGATTAGTTAGGATGAGATGAGTTATTGAGTTATATAATCGATCAGTGGAAAACCAAAATGGGAATTGGATGCTTTTAAGAATTTTTCACTTCCATGATTTATTCTAGAACACTTCTCGGCTTTTTCTAGGCGAAAAAAGTGGGGGTGGGGAGAGTGGGGGGGGGGGAGCCCCCCCCCCCTAGTGGGGGGGGGGAACCCAAAAGTGGGGGGGGAATCCAAAGTGGTCTAAAATCGCTAAAAATGGAGTAAAAATAGACTGTTTTCTACATATACTGCTACAACTATGCTAAAACGTGCTCAAAAATCGAGTTACCAAAATAGACGACTTTTGAGAACAAATTCCGGCGAAGCCGGAAAAATTTTGACCAATACCCTTAAAATTTGGCATTTTCTGGACACCTTATAGTGAATAGGGGAAGCTCAAAACAGTGAGAGTGGGGCCGAGTGGGGGGAAGGGGTCAGTGGGGGTGGGACCCCAAAAAGGGGGGGCGCCCCCACACCCCCCCACTAAAAAAAAGCCCAGCACTTTCAGAAGCTGCTAATTATCAATTTTGCATTGCCCATTTATATATATACGTTATGAAAGCAAAATAAAATTTGTAAATATATATATATTAGTGATGGGCACCGGATATTTTTTTCATATCCGGATATCCGCCTATTTTGCGTTAACGGATATCCGGTTATCCGCCTATTCCAAACTTAAGTTCAAGAAAATTTTTCGATTTTGCAGTTAAACTTTCAATTTTTCGGTATATATGCTGTGAATTTCTTCTATCATGCAATCAAGACACAACCTTGGTTTCAAAAATATTTTCAAAGAAATTTTTGAAAAATATTTTTAAAATTTTCAAATTTCTGTCCAAATTTGCTAATTTTTCATTATTTTGTCTGAAATGTACACGGATATCCGGATATTTTTCTCAAATCGGATATTATCCGGATATAAAAATTATCCGAGATATCCGGATATCCGGAGTATCGACAGGGTGATATATATATATATATATATATATAGGCCGGTATATAGTCATAAAATAAACTGAAAGCGTTGAGTACAATTAATTATATACTTACAAAACAGGAAAGGAAACAAAATAGAAGACACTTTAAGAGACAGAAGTTATGTCACAGAATTAAGTACGTAATAAAGCAGCACGGAAGTATAATTGAAAAATTTTTTGGGGGGGTCCTGGGGGGGGGGTTGGGGGGGTCTCCAGAGGGGCCCCCCCAAAAAAAGTTGGGGGTTTGGGTATGGTTGGGTATGGTTTCTGACATTCGCTCCCCAACTTACTGCTACCCCCGTGATTTTAAAAGCCAGAAATTCAAAATGGCCATTTCTTGAAACAATTTTCTCTAATTTTTTCTCAACCTCACTTTAGAACGGCGTAAAACGTTAATAACAAATATAGTCAAGCGGGAAAAAAACCCACTTTTCAGATTTTTGGCCAGAACTTTTTAATGGTTTGACATATCGAAATGCTGATTATACAGGTAGCTAGGCCTAGTCGTAAGCTTTCCATGAGCTGTAGAACACCTCTCTAGGGTGTGCCGTTAGCCAGAAAAATTGTCCCAAACTGGCAGGGAAAACCCACTGCGGGGAAAACCCATATGCGGGAAAAAACCCACCCCAAAAATTTTTGGCAAATTGCCAGGAGCATTTCTAACCATTCCAAATGAAAGAGCAGGTTGTTTTTATTACAACTGCATCAAAATATATGTAGTTTTTTGTGCAAAATTGAGGTCATATGGTCATTTGAAAATGTTGTCACCAATTTCTTATATATTTATAAACATAGGCAGATTTTTGCGGGAAATTTTTTTTAAAATTGTTTATTTTCGGCAATTTAAGCATCCTATCGTGTAGAAAACGTGTTTTTCTTGTATTTAGAGCCAAACTAGGGCCATTTTAAAAAGAGCAAAAAATAAGCATTTTTGGTCAAAATTGAAATTTTGGCTTGAAATGGCACTGTGTCCGATTTAGACCCCCTGGACCACCCATAACAGTACGAACCCATGTAAAACCTATATATACCAATTTAATCTATAGGCTCTATTAAACAAACGTATAATGTATTGGTTTGACCTTTCCGGTCAATGGTTAGAAAAAAATTTAATTTTGAAAAGTGAGTTTTTTGCCGCCAACTCCAGGTCACCCCCAGGTCGCACCGGAGGGGTCAGAGCAGTGTGGCATATATCATCATGAAGCGCACCAGAAAACCCCTATAGACAAAGTTTTGAGCAATACGTAACTGAACGAAGTACAC
>JASAND010005039.1:0-42575 GCA_030248195.1 Trissonchulus latispiculum
TGAGGTAGTGTACGTACGTACACAACATTTCTAGTTTCATTTCCATTCGTATCTATTTTTAGGGTCCATTTGGTTGTCTGAATAATGCTCGGTACGGGATTGGCTGGGGCGCCATGGGAGCAGCCGAAGCCTGTTTCCATACAGCCAGAGAGTATACCCTTGAAAGGTAACGTTCAAGTTACTTTCAACTGTGGTACTCAATAAGCAAAACTAAAAGAATAGTTTAATAACGCGGAGTGGTCTAACTTCCGATCTTACGGTCGGTGGTTCGATCCCCGGAGGCTACAAAACTTTCTTGACTCTAGCCAACCCAGCTATCCATCCTTAACTGGTCGGTAAATAGGTACCACTACGGTGGTAAGGTAACAGGAGTCTGTGTAGAAGGGCCGGCCCCCCTTCCACGGATGCAGTCATCATTTGAGGTGACACTCCTGGCTCTACGGCTGAGAACCGGGGGATGAGCACCGGCACCCCATGTCCAGTGGCAGGACGGAGATATCTCCTTGGAGTAAACCTTTACCTTTACCTTATAGTTTAAGGCTCTGGCGATTTGACTATTTTCCTCGTCGTTAATTTTTCAAAATCTTTATAATTTTCTGAGGGATTAAGTGAAAAACTGTTGTTTAGCGAGAAGTGTAAGAGACTTGGTTGTAAACATTATTCGGCATCTCAGGAATTTGGGTACTGAATACTGAGATCTAGGCCTTACATTTGTCGTGCCACAATTCCAGGGTGACACTATGTGTCAGGACCCTTGTCGGATGAGTGCTGTAGAAATCTAGATGTTTCTTTCGTGTACACACACCGTATATATGCTTAAAATTTGCAAAACTTAACCAATTGAGCTCAAATTTGCTATAGATGCTTACATATTTGTGATCGCTCTGCAACAAAAATTCAAAATTATAAAAAATTTAAATTAAGCTAAAGATGTAAGCTGAACCTTTAAGCTTATTTCTAGCTAACAAAAGACTGAATCGAAAAATAGTTTTCAGATTTGTGTTCTCAGCGTCCCTGAAAACCCCTGTATGCAACTTTTCAGTGGAATCAGAGTCAATAAATTTTTTCTTTAGCCTTGGTCCCCCATTAAAAATTTAAAAATTTAAATTTTTAAAAATTTTAAATCTTTGTCACAGATCGATCAGAAATGTGTTTACATGCATTCATACCAAATTTCAGCTCAATCGGTTAAGTTTTGCTAATTTTAGACACAGGTGTGCGTATACGGAAGAATCACCGAAATGTTATTTTACCGTAAATTTTTGAGCGTTCCAGGCTTTCTGGCTCTTTTTTTCTGATTTATTGGTTTGCCGCTACTTCCGAAGGAAAAGGGCAAACCCTTATTCTCGTCGTGTTATTGTGTTGCCCACTTTTCCAAAGGAAATGGCAACACCTTGTTATTGGTCTGTGCTTATTATTATTATCCGTCTGTCCCCCCCCTAGATCTCGAGATTGAGAAGAGGTGCAGGGGTGGTTGATACCTTGTTTTGAAGCCCTTGACTAGGACATCTCCCGGAAGCAAGATGGTTCCGAAATTCCGGGTTTTGAAAATTCGGATTTTTTCGGGTGGTAAGGGGGGACCAAGGCGAAATTTCAAAAATCCAAAATTTGGTCAAAAATTTTTTGTGTTTGATTTGGCTCAAAAGTCGGTCATAGGGTAATTCGACCACGCTGATTTCGAAACTGGAATCGAAATTTCAGGAAAATTTACGGATTTCGAGATATTGGACCCGGAAAATTCCGGATTTTGAAAAATTTCTCCAAAAGTGGTCGATATGGTACTTAAATGAAAGAGCTCGTCGAGCTGGGCAATTTTTATCATTACAATATTTTCCGGAAATATTTCTAGCGAAAGTTATGGCCGCAGATTGGAAAATCCGGAATTTCCGGAAAAAACCGGATTTTCAAAAATTCGTTGAAACATGGGCAATATGGTACTTAATTGAAAGCTCATTGAGTCCTGGGACAGATTTCCTGAACAGAAACAGCTTAAAAGGTGTCTATCAAAATTTATACCCCAAAGGAATGTGTCGTGGGCAACACATTCTTGCAGTAGCGCTAGTTATTATTGGGTTGCCGCTTTTTACACAAAAAAGGCAACCCTTTCATCTGGTCATGTCCGTTTATTATTATTATTGGGTTGCCGCTTTTTACACAAAAAAGGCAACCCTTTCATCTGGGTATGTCCGTTTATTATTGTGTTGCCCACCTTTCCAAAGGAAAAAAGGGCAACCCTTTCTACTGTCTGTTTATTATTATTATTATTATTATTATTATTATTATTATTCTTATTGGGTTGTCGCATTTTTTTTAAAAAAAGACAACCCTTTGTTATGGGAAAGTTTCTTTATTTATTGGGTTGCCGCTTTTTCAACAAAAAGGCAACCCTTTAACTTGGGTATGTCCGTTATTTATTGTGTTGCCCACTTTTCCAAAGGAATGGGCAACACTTTGTTATTGGTCTGTGCTTATTATTATTATTGGGTTGTCGCATTTTTTTTAAAAAAAAGACAACCCTTTGATATGGCTAAGTTTCTTTATTTATTTATTTATTGTGTTGCCCACTTTTCCAAAGGAATGGGCAACACCTTGTTATTGGTCTGTGCTTATTATTATTGGGTTGTCGCATTTTTTTTAAAAAAAAGACAACCCTTTGTTATGGCTAAGTTTCTTTATTTATTTATTTATTTATTTATTTATTTATTATTCCGGTCAACATTTGTGTCCCCCCCCTTTTTCTCGAGATTGGCTGGACCGATCGGGCTGAAATTCTCACCATAGGTGTAGGGTGACCTGAAGTGCTCCCGTTTGTAAGGGCATCCCGATATCTCCCGGATTCCGGGAATGGCGAATCCCGGAATTTTAAAAATCGTAAGGGGGGACCAAGGGAAACGTAAAAATTTTTTGTCTCCGATTTTGCTTAAAAGTTGGTCATAGGGTAATTCGACCATGCTGATTTCGAAACTGAAATCGAAATTTCCGGAAAATTTCCGGATTTCGAGATATTCGACCCGGAAAATTCCGGATTTTGAAAAATTTCTCCAAAAGTGGTCGATATGGTACTCAAATGAAAGAGCTCGCCGAGCTGAACAACTTTCCTTCTTGCGACATTTTCCGGAAATGTGTCTAGCGAAAGTTATAGCCGAAAAACTGAAAATCCGGGAATTCACGAAAACCCGGATTTTGGACCAAAAAATTTTTTGTCTCCGATTTTGCTTAAAAGGTTGTCATAGGGTAAGTCGACCACACTGATTTCGAAACTGAAATCGAAATTTCCGGAAAATTTACGGATTTCGAGATATTCGATCCGGAAATTTCCGAATTTTGAAAAAATTTTCCGAAAGTGGTCGATAGGGTACTCAAATGAAAGAGCTCGTCGAGCTGAACAACTGTCCTGCTTGCAGCATTTTCCCAAAATGCGTCTAGCGAAAGTTATAGCCGAAAAACCGAAAATCCGGGAAATCCCGGAAAACGGAATTTTAAAAAAATTGTCTCAAAACTAGTCGATATGGTACTCATTTGAAAGCCCTCAACGAGTAGGAAGAAAGTTGTAATAGAACCAAATTTTGAAAATGTACCAAAACTGAGTGTTGGCCCTTTAGTTAAGAGGAAAATGGCTGCGACAACCCGTTGATGCCGGTAGGATTTATTATGATTATTATTATTATTATTATCCGTCTGTCCCCCCCCTAGATCTCGAGATCGGGAAGGGGTACAGTGGTGGCTGATACCTTATTTTGAAGCCCTTGACTAGGACATCTCCGGGAAGCAAGATGGCTCCGATACCTACCGGATTCCGGGAATGGCGAATCCCGGAATTTTTCGGTTGGTAAGGGGGGACCAAGGCGAAATTTCAAAATCCAAAATTTGGTCAAAAATTTTTTGTCTCCGATTTCGCTCAAAAGTTGGTCATAGGGTAACTCGACCACGCTGATTTCGAAACTGAAATCGAAATTTCCGGAAAATTTTCGGATTTCGAGATATTCGACCCGAAAAATTCCGGAATTTGAAAAATTTCTCCAGAAGTGGCCGATATGGTACGCAATCGAAAGAGCTCGTCGAGCTGAACAACTTTCCTTCTTGCGACATTTTCCGGAAATGCGTGTAGCGAAAGTTATGGCCGAAAATCTGAAAATCCGGGAATTCACGAAAATCCGGATTTTGGGTCGAAAAATTTTTTGTCTCCGATTTCACTCAAAAGTTGGTCATAGGGTAATTCGACCACGCTGATTTCGAAACTAAAACCGAAATTTCCCAAAAATTTACGGATTTCGAGATATTCGTTCCGGAAAATTCCGGATTTTGAAAAATTTCTCTGAAAGTGGTCGATATGGTGCTCAAACGAAAGAGTTCGTCGAGCTGAGCAACTTTTCTTTCTGCGACAATTTCTGAAAATGCGTCTAGCGAAAGTTATAGCAGAAGAATAAACAGAAAAACCTGTTGTGGGCAACACATTCTTGCAGTAGCGCTAGTTTATTTATTATTCCGGTCAACATTTGTGTCCCCCCCCTTTTTCTCGAGATTGGCTGGACCGATCGGGCTGAAATTCTCACCATAGTTGTAGGGTGACCTGAAGTGCTCCCGTTTGTAAGGGCATCCCGATATCTCCCGGATTCCGGGAATGGCGAATCCCGGAATTTTAAAAATCGTAAGGGGGGACCAAGGGAAACGTAAAAATTTTTTGTCTCCGATTTTGCTTAAAAGTTGGTCATAGGGTAAGTCGACAACGCTGATTTCGAAACTGAAATCGAAATTTCCGGGAAATTTCCGGATTTCGAGATATTCGACCCGGAAAATTCCGGATTTTGAAAAATTACTTCAAAAGTGGTCAATATGGTACTCAAATGAAAGAGCTCGCCGAGCTGAACAACTTTCCTTCCTGCGACATTTTCCGGAAATGCGTCTAGCGAAAGTTATAGCCGAAAAACTGAAAATCCGGGAATTCACGAAAACCCGGATTTTGGACTTAAAAATTTTTTGTCTCGGATTTTGCTTAAAAGTTGGTCATAGGATAAGTCGGTGGTGCTGATTTCGAATCTGAAATTGAAATTCCCGGAAAATTCACGGATTTCGAGATATTAGGCCCGGAAAATAACCGGATTTTGAAAAATTTTGCGGGAAGTGGTCAATATGGTACTCAAATGAAAGAACTCGTCGAGCTGAGCAACTTTCCTTCTTGCGACATTTTCCGGAAATGCGTCCAGCGAAAATTACAGCCGAAAAACTGAAAATCCGGGAATTCCCGGAAAAACCGGAATTTTAGAAATTGTCCTAAAAGTTGTCAATATGGTACTTATTCGAAAGATCTCAGCGAGGAGGGATAGTAGAAAAGTTGTGATAGAGCCAAAGTCTGAAAATGTTCCAAAACTGAGTTTGAGCCCGAGCCAATATAAGCACAGAGGAATAAGAGAAAAATGCGCGACAACCCGTTGATGCCGGTAGGATTTATTGGGTTCCCGCCCTTTTCCAAAGGGTTTGGAACCCTATGTTCTGGACATGTTTATTGGGTTCCCGCCCTTTTCCAAAGGGTTTGGAACCCTATGTTCTGGACATGTTTATTATTCTTATTCTTATTATTCTTATTATTGTCCACAATTTCGTGTACCCCCCCTCTATCTCGAGATTGGAAAGGGGTACAGAGGTGGTTGATACCTCATTTTGAAGGTCTTTACTTGAACTGCTCCCGGAAGCGCGGGGAGCCCCGGGGGAGCAGAGGTGCTCCCGGAGCACCCCCGTGAGTAAAAATGAGTAAAATAAAAAAGTTGTCCAAATGAGCTAATTTTGGTATCATTCGAAAGCTCTCGGCGAGTAATGAAAAAGTTGTAATTGGGTCAAGGCCTGAAAATGCACTCATTTTTAGTTATGAGGCGAAAAAGGGTCAAAATTGGCCAAAAACGGCCAAAACGGCCGTTTGAAGGGGTTTTCCGCCTTTATCTCGAGCTAGAGTCAACTAGTTGGCCTGAAATTTGGCATGTAAGGTGGCACCCGATGCGGGAAGATCCTCCGGGCACCTGGGTACCATAGTGTCACACAATTCGCAATTACTCGATACGGTGATGCTGCAAATGGTCAAAATTGAAAGTGGTGGAAAACCCCCCAATATGGATATCATTCGAAAGCTCTCGTTGCGTGGATAAAAAGGTGTAATAGGGGTAAGGCGTCAAAATGTCGGAAAAATGAGCTACGGGGCCTCAAAGGGGTCAAAATGGCCAAAAACAGGTCAAAATGGGTCAAAACTGAAAATTGTCGGATCCGGTCGATACCGACGTCATTCGAAAGCTCTCGTTGAGTAGATAAAAAGTTGTAATAGGGCCGAAGCGTCAACGTGTACGAAAAATGAGTTACAGAGCTTCAAATGGAGCAAAAATGAGCAAAAACGGTCAAAATCGAACTTTGTCGGATTGGTCTGATAGTGGTATAAATCGACAGCTTTTGGTGAGCTGGGAGTGGGAACCAGTTATATATAATAGACGAAAACTAGTAACTGCATATTTTTCCAGAAAGTATATACATAAACTCATTCTATAAACGGAAAAATGTCGGGCGGGAACCACTTGATGCCTTTTGACTTATTATTGTGTTGCCCACTTTTCCAAAGGAAATGGCAACACCTTGTTATTGGTCTGTGCTTATTATTATTATCCGTCTGTCCCCCCCCTAGATCTCGAGATTGGGAAGGGGTGCAGGGGTGGTTGATACCTTATTTTGAAGCCTTTGACTAGGACATCTCCCGGAAGCAAGATGGTTTCGAAATTCCGGGTTTTGAAAATTCCGATTTTTTCGGATGGTAAGGGGGGACCAAGGCGAAATTTCAAAAATCCAAATTTTGGTCAAAAATTTTTTGTCTCCGATTTCACTCAAAAGTTGGTCTTAGGGTAACTCAAGGACGTAGATTCGAAATCTGCAATCGAAATTTTTCTAGCCCTTATGTATCTCGAGATATGACTAAAAGTTACACTGTTGGAGACCGCAAAAGTGAGCAAACTGGCCAGAAACTCTTGATATAAGAGATTTTGAACTTCTTAGTCGAGTTGAGCTGGTGGATTTACTAGGATACCTTTTAAGAAGCAGTATTAAATACCTTTCAGCAATAGTTATCAAAAATCTCTTATCCCAACTGCCCTTTTATGGGCAACCATTTTGCAAAATCGATCAAAAATGAAATTTGTCGTATCCTGTTGGTTTTGGTATCATTCGAAAGCTTTCAACGAGCTAAGAAAAAGCTGTAATAGAGCCAAGGCATGAAAATGTACGAAAAACTAGTGTTAACCCCAAAGGGCCGTGTTGTGGGCAACACGTTTTTGCTGTAGCGCTAGTTATTATTGGGTTGTCGCATTTTTTTAAAAAAAAGACAACCCTTTGATATGGCTAAGTTTCTTTATTTATTTATTTATTTATTATTCCGGTCAACATTTGTGTCCCCCCCCTTTTTCTCGAGATTGGCTGGACCGATCGGGCTGAAATTCTCACCATAGTTGTAGGGTGACCTGAAGTGCTCCCGTTTGTAAGGGCATCCCGATATCTCCCGGATTCCGGGAATGGCGGCTCCCGGAATTTTTAAAAATGGTAAGGGGGGACCAAGGGAAACGTAAAAATTTTTTGTCTCCGATTTCGCTCAAAAGTTGGTCATAGGGTAATTCGACCGCGCTGATTTCGAAACCGAAAACGAATTTTCCGGAAAATTTACGGATTTCGAGATATTCGCCCCGGAAAATATCGGAATTTGAAAATATTCCCCAAAAGTGGTCGATATGGAGCTCAAATGAAAGAGCTCGTCGAGCTGGACAACTTTCCTTCTTGCGACGTTTTCCGGAAATGCGTCTAGCGAAAGTTATAGCCGAAAAACTGAAAATCCGGGAATTCACGAAAACCCGGATGTTGGACTTAAAAATTTTTTGTCTCCGATTTTGCTCAAAAGTTGGTCATAGGGTAAGTTGGTGGTGCTGATTTCGAATCTGAAATTGAAATTCCCGGAAAATTCACGGATTTCGAGATATTCGCCCCGGAAAATATCGGAATTTGAAAATTTTCCCCAAAAGTGGTCGATATGGAGCTCAAATGAAAGAGCTCGTCGAGCTGGACAACTTTCCTTCTTGCGACATTTTCCGGAAATGCGTCTAGCGAAAGTTATAGCCGAAAAACTGAAAATCCGGGAATTCACGAAAACCCGGATTTTGGACTTAAAACTTTTTTGTCTCCGATTTTGCTTAAAAGTTGGTCATAGGGTAAGTCGGTGGTGCTGATTTCGAATCTGAAATTGAAATTCCCGGAAAATTCACGGATTTCGAGATATTAGGTCCGGAAATTCCGGATTTTGAAAAATTTTTCGGAAAGTGGTCGATATGGTACTCAAAGGAAAGAACTCGTCGAGCTGAGCAACTTTCCTTCTTGCGGTATTTTCCGAAAATGCGTCCAGCGAAAGTTATGGCCGAAAAACCGAAAATCCGGGAATTCCCGGAAAAACCGAATTTCTAAGAATGGTCACAAAAGTAGACTCTATGGTACTCATTCGAAAGCTCTTAGCGAGTAGGAAAAAAGTTGCAATAGCACCAAAGCCTGAAAATGTACCAAAACTGAGTTTTCGCCCTTTAGATAAGAGGAAAATGGCTGCGACAACCCGTTGATGCCGGTAGGATTTATTATTATTATTATTATTATTATTATTATTATTATTATTCTTATTCTTATTATTGTTCACATTTTCGTGTACCCCCCCTCTATCTCGAGATTGGAAAGGGGTAGAGAGGTGGTTGATACCTCATTTTGAAGGTCTTGACCTGAACTGCTCCCGGAAGCGCGGGGAGCCCCGGGGGAGCAGAGGTGCTCCCGGAGCACCCCCGTGAGTAAAAATGAGTAAAATAAAAAAGTTGTCCAAATGAGCTAATTTTGGTATCATTCGAAAGCTCTCGTCGAGCCATGAAAAAGTTGTAATTAGGTCAAGGCCTGAAAATGTACCTATTTTGAGTTATGAGGCGAAAAAGGGTCAAAATTGGCCAAAAACGGCCAAAACGGCCGTTTGAAGGGGTTTTCCGCCTTTATCTCGAGCTAGAGTCAACTAGTTGACCTGAAATTTTGCTTGTAGGGTGGCACCCGATGCGGGTAGACCCTCCGGGCACCTGGGCACCATAGTGTCACACAATTCGCAATTACTCGATACGGTGGTGCTGCAAATGGTCAAAATTGAAAGTGATAGAAACCCCCCAATATGGGTATCATTCGAAAGCTCTCGTTGCGTAGGTAAAAAGTTGTAATAGTGGTAAAGCGCCAAAATGTAGGAGAAATGAGTTACGGAGCCTCAAAGGGGTCAAAAATGGCCAGAAACAGGTCAAAATGGGTCAAAATTGAAAATTGTCGGATCCGATCGATACCGATGTCATTCGAAAGCTCTCGTTGAGTAGATAAAAAGTTGTAATAGGACCGAAGCTCCAAAATGTAGGACAAATGAGTTACGGGGCCCCAAAAGGGTCAAAAATGGTTAAAACCGGTCAAAATGGGTCAACATTGAAAATTGTCGGATCCGATTAATACTGGTGTCATTCGAAAGCTCTCGTTGCGTAGATAAAAAGTTGTAATAGGGCCAAAGCGCCAAAATGTAGGACAAATGAGTAACGGGGCCTCAAATGGGTCAAAAATGGCCAAAACCGGCCAAAATGGGTCAAAATTGAAAGTAACCGAAACCCAACAATATGGTTGTTATTCGAAAGCTCTCCTTGCGTAGATAAAAAGTTGTAATAGGGCTAACTTGTCAAAATATAGGACAAATGAGTTATGGGGCCCCGAATATTATAAACTCATTCTATAAGCAGAAAAATGTCGGGCGGGAACCACTTGATGCCTTTTGACTTATTATTATTGGGTTGTCGCATTTTTTAAAAAAAAGACAACCCTTTGATATGGCTAAGTTTCTTTATTTATTTATTTATTTATTTATTTATTATTCCGGTCAACATTTGTGTCCCCCCCCTTTTTCTCGAGATTGGCTGGACCGATCGGGCTGAAATTCACAGCACAGTTGTAGGGTGACCTGAAGTGCTCCCGTTTGTAAGGGCATCCCGATATCTCCCGGATTCCGGGAATGGCGGCTCCCGGAAATATAAAAATCGTAAGGGGGGACCAAGGGAAACGTAAAAATTTTTTGTCTCCGATTTTGTTTAAAAGTTGGTCATAGGGTAAGTCGACCACGCTGATTTCGAAACTGAAATCGAAATTTCCGGAAAATTTTCGGATTGCGAGATATTCGACCCGGAAAATTCCGGATTTTGAAAAATTTCTCCAAAAGTGGTCGATATGGTACTCAAATGAAAGAGCTCGCCGAGCTGAACAACTTTCCTTCTTGCGACATTTTCCGGAAATGCGTCTAGCGAAAGTTATAGCCGAAAAACTGAAAATCCGGGAATTCACGAAAACCCGGATTTTGGACTTAAAAATTTTTTGTCTCCGATTTTGCTTAAAAGGTTGTCATAGGGTAAGTCGACCACGCTGAGTTCGAAACTGAAATAGAAATTTCCGGAAAATTTACGGATTTCGAGATATTCGATCCGGAAAATTCCGGATTTTGAAAAATTTCTCCGAAAGTGGTCGATATGGGGCTCAAATGAAAGAGCTCGTCGAGCTGAACAAGTTTCCTACTTGCGGGATCTTCCGGAAATCCGCCTAGCGAAAGTTATAACCGAAAACTAAAATTCCCGGAAAACCCGAATTTTAAAAAATTGTCTCAAAAGTAGTCGATATGGTACTCATCTGAAAGCCCTCAACGAGTAGGAAAAAATTTGTAATAGAACCAAGTTTAGAAAATGTACCAAAACTGAGTTTTGTCCCTTTAGATAAGAGGAAAATGGCTGCGACAACCCGTTGATGCCGGTAGGATTTATTATTATTATTATTATTATTATTCTTATTCTTATTATTGTTCACATTTTCGTGTACCCCCCCTCTATCTCGAGATTGGAAAGGGGTAGAGAGGTGGTTGATACCTCATTTTGAAGGTCTTGACCTGAACTGCTCCCGGAAGCGCGGGGAGCCCCGGGGGAGCAGAGGTGCTCCCGGAGCACCCCCGTGAGTAAAAATGAGTAAAATAAAAAAGTTGTCCAAATGAGCTAATTTTGGTATCATTCGAAAGCTCTCGTCGAGCCATGAAAAAGTTGTAATTGGGTCAAGGCCTGAAAATGTACCTATTTTGAGTTATGAGGCGAAAAAGGGTCAAAATTGGCCAAAAACGGCCAAAACGGCCGTTTGAAGGGGTTTTCCGCCTTTATCTCGAGCTAGAGTCAACTAGTTGACCTGAAATTTTGCTTGTAGGGTGGCACCCGATGCGGGTAGACCCTCCGGGCACCTGGGCACCATAGTGTCACACACGTGCTTCGCCCACCTTTACGGCGGACAGTCCCTTCCTAAGACTACCATGACCCTGTCGGAACGTGCTAAATATTTGATGCGTTCCGAAGATCCCCGGTGGAAGCAATGCGTTGACTTTGTGTTCTTTCTGACCAAACTGTTGCAGATGAAACGAGTCCACGAGGGAATTTCCACTGCCCTAAAGAAGACCAAAGTTGGGAGGCATGGTCAAAGCATTACTGTGTCTGATCTGTTCCAACGTGAAACGTTGGACCGGATGGCGAAAGACGACGAGGCTTTCAACTTCCTTCGCAATGTGCGCTGCAGCCCGGCTTACTTCAAGGCAGCCAAGAAGGATTTGTTTGCCTTCATTCGTCAACTGGGCGGCCCGACCTGGTTTGTGACCTTAACATCGGCAGAATTGCGGTGGGTTGAACTGTTGGTGCTCCTGAAGAGCCAAGTGGACGGCGAGGAAATCACGGAAGAGGATGCGGCCCGATTGCCCTGGCCCGAGGTGTGTCGATTGGTCAATGACGGCAGCGATATCTGCAGTCGCTACTTTGACCGTCTTGTGCAAACCTTGGTCAAAAAGGTCCTCTATAAGCCGCAGAGTCCAATTGGTCAAGTTGTGGATCACTTCAACCGGGTGGAATTTCAGACCAGAGGCAGTGCCCATAATCACGGCCTCTACTGGGTAAAGGATGCCCCCAATCCCAAAACTGATTCCCGGGAATCTATCTGTGATTTCATCGATGCTCATATCCAGGTGGAGTATGGATCCAACGAAGACTTTGATCCCACTGTGCAAATCCATTACCACCGGCGCTATTGCAAGAAAATGGTGGATGGCGTCGAGGAGTGTCGCTTTGGCTTCCCTGTGTTTTCCATGCCCTGGACAGTAATCCTGGATCCATTGATTGTGAAGGGACCCTCAGATGCGGCGGTCGAAGCGGAGGATGAAGACGACGAGATCATTGCTGGTCTTGACATTGATGCCATAGCTGGGGAAGTGAATGCGGTGTTTGAAGAGGGCGAAGAAGCTGCCCCTCGATGGCCGCCCACCGTGTATTCCCGTGGCTATGTGAGCAAGAGCGAGAAACAGAAGCTCAGAAAGGAGAGTCGTGAAATCAAACGTGTCCTTCGCATCATAGCCCAGGAAAAGAAGGAATTGAAGAAGACCAGTGTGGTGGAGCGGAGTGCGGTTGCCCGTTTGACCACGATCGACGATCTGCTGGAACATTTGGGCATGGACATCGATCACTACATCATGTGTGTTCGTTCTACCCTGACCAGAACGAAGTACTTCCTACGCAGGGGCCTGCAGTTTATCCGCATCAATCCTTTCAACAAGGAGATGTTGACACACTGGCGGGCGAACATGGACATCCAGCTGCCCTTGGACGAGTATGCTGTTGCTGAATACATTGTCAGCTATATGCTCAAGTCCGTCTATGGTGTCAGCGAGCTCCTGGCCAATGTTCGTCGGGAAGTCAATGATGGGAATGTGGGTCTGAAGCGGGTGATGCAGCTGATAGGCAGTGCTTTCCTCAAGGCTGCGGAAATCTGCAAGCAGGAGGCCTGCTATTTCAACTTGCAACTGAAGATCTTGTCCAGCAGTCGGGACGTCATCTTTGTGAACACTTCCCCGCCCGAACTCCGGACAGTTCTGCTGAAGGATGACCAATCCCTTCAAGAGCTGTTGGCCCGTAATCCTATGTCCACCGACATCACTGTGGCTAATCTACTAACCAGATACTCTATGCGTCCTGGTATTGTAGATGAGTTGTGCCTGGCTGACTTTGCCACCAAGTATGAGTACGAGCCGGCCGTGAAGCAGCGAAGAATGACCGTGGAAAGTCTGAAGGACCAGCTGCAGATTAACGACGACGAAGACTTGTCATCGGAGAGCGAGGACGAGATTGTGGAACCGGAGGACGAAGAGGAGGTGCTGCAGCTAATGCTGGGAGAGGCGGAGTACCCGGAGGAGTTTGAAATCAGGAACATGGGTACAATGCGCCTCCGGCGACGAGAGAAGATCCTTCGATGTGTCAGATTCAGCTACGAGAAGGAACGGGAACTGTATTTCCGGGAGCGTCTGATGCTGTTCCTGCCATGGCGGAAGGAAGATGAAGATCTGCTGGGCGGATACGATTCCTTTGAGCAGCATTGGATGGCCGTTGAACAACAGCTGCAACGTTTCCATTCCAAATTCATGCTGGACAACCGGGACTTTGATCGTGCTGTTGAACAGGTCCTTGGGAATCCACAGATGGACTTTGGACAGATGGATGTTGGTGGTGAGGCTCAACATCGTGCTGAAGCTGACCGTGGTGACTATGAACGAGAACAGCAGCTGCAGTCATCTCAGGGCGGAGAATGTGGCGGCTTCGAGTACGACATTGGTCTGGATGCCGGCCACAAGCAGCTGGATCAGCTGACTACGGAAAGCGTCCATGGTGGCATGGCGGACGATGAATTCCTAAGAGCCGTCCCACTGCTGAACTATCAACAGCGTCGTGTTCTGGAAGCCACCATCAGACGTGTGAAGGAGAACAAGGATAGACTCTGCCTGTGCATTACAGGTGGGGCCGGCGTGGGGAAAACGCTCCTTTCAAAGTGCATCCGAAAAGGCCTGGATACTGTGTGCAGAAAGCGCCGTAAAGATGTGGAAATGAGCCCTGTCCTTGTGATGGCGTATACTGGCATGGCAGCCTTCTTGGCTGAAGGGGTTACCATCCACTCCGGCCTGGCCATCCCGCCAATAAAGATCCGTGCTGTGCATTATACTGGGTTGGATCCGAAGCACCTGCAAGAGATCCGGAATGCCTACCCCTTTCTTGAGGTAGCCATGTTTGACGAGTGCAGCATGATTGGGAAAAACCTGTTCGCCCATGTCCTCCGACGATTGGAGGGCATCAAAGGAGTCCAGGGTATTCCTTTTGGTGGCCTCCATGTCATCTTTTTTGGAGACTTTTATCAGCTCCCTCCTGTTATGGATTCCTCCATTTGGATGGACCTAAAGGCTCAGTATGGCGCCTTCACCATCAATGTGTGGAAAGACCAGGTGGAAGGTGTGGAGCTGACTGAGGTCATGCGTCAACGTGGTGACTCTGAATTTGCCGCTGTGTTGAATCGGATGCGTCTGGGTGTGGATCACATGCTTCCATCCGATCATGATTTGCTGCTTGAGCGCAACAGAACACCGGAACAGATCAAGGACATGCTGGCAGCCATTCCGATTGGTGAGGAGAGGCCCGTACAGCTATTTGTCACCAACAAAGAAGTGGATGCCTGCAATCTGGAAGCCTATGTCAGCTCACAGCTGGCAAAGCGGAAATTTGTGGCCACGGACAGTCTGTCATCTGATACTGTGCGACGTCGATCTGGTGCCGGCGACATGGAAGCTAGACGTGAAGCTGAACGGGCTGCTCTCATGGACAGAATCCAGCAGTTGGACACTGACCGCACCGGCGGAATGGTGGCGGAGCTGTATGTCTGTTTGGGCATGAGAGTTGAAATGGTCATCAACCTGAACACGGAGGATGGATTGGTCAATGGCAGTGGAGGGATCATTTGTGCTTTCAGCTTGGATGACAGCGTGATCTGGGTGGACTTTGGCAACCCTAGAGTTGGTCGGCTGGCTAGAGTTTCCAGGTCCAAGCAGTTCCAGGGTAAGGTGACTGATGTTCTCCCTGGTAAGGGAAATGTCATTGATGCTGACATTTTCCCCGAGAAGACCTGGACTCCCATCCAACGAGAAGAAAGGCCCTTTGTGATTGCTGGTATGGAAGTGAAACGCTACCAGTTTCCCCTGCGGGCTGCTGAGGGAAAGACCATTCATCGGAGCCAGGGAAACACCTATAACCAGGTCATTGTGGACTTTCGTGGCGGGACGGTCTTCCCCAATGGTACCTATGTAGCCATCTCTCGTGTCACTTGTCGTAGTGGTCTATATATGATTGGCTACTCCCCAGGCAAGGTGAAGACCAGCAAGCATGTGGCTGCCGAGGTGTCACGTCTTCTCAGTCCTGATTGCCAGTTCGACATCACGGAAGACATAGATCTTGTTCCTGCTGGCTCCTCTGTCTTCATCTATCAAAACGTGGCTTCCCTCAAGCGTTATCATTCCCAAATAGCCTCAGATCCCCGATTCAGTGTCGGCGCTGCCTTTGCCTTTGCTGAGTCAAGGCTGACCGTTGGCGACGTGAGCGCATACCGTCTTGAATTTAGGCATGATCCTAAACCGTTGACTGGCCCTTTTGTCTCTGGGAACTCTGGTAGACTGGGAATGGCTGCTTTCTATGATGCTCGTGTGGTGACTTCTGTGTCCTCTTGTGGAAGCCGGGATTCCTCTGTCGAATTGGTTACGTTTCGCCTGAAGAATTCTGCAGTGCAGATTGTCAGCGTCTATCGCAGCCCTAGCGTTTCCATCAAACTGCTGTTCAAAGAACTGAATGCTTTTGGTGTTGGTGAATCCATGGTGATAATGGGTGATTTCAATGCTGACACTGTTGGCAATTCCGATGATGGAAAACTGCTCAAGGCATGGATGACCAGTCTTGGGTTTCGGTGCCTTCTGTGTCGACCCACGACGATACTTGGCAGCGCACTGGACCAAGTCTGGACCAACATCACTGAGCCCTGTGATGCTGGCATCATCTCCACTCACTATTCTGACCATGATGCCATATTCGTTTGTATCGGCGGTGAGTTGTCCAGTCCTCCCAGTCCTAATGCTACCGTGATTCGCAGAAAAGAGCAGATCGAATGGGAGCGCCTTTCAGAAAATCTTCAGTCCACGTTTGTCCCCACGAAGCTTCCTCAGAAGGATGTGCCGGCTAAGACGTCAAAGAAGCGAAAGTCGGGGAAGGGCAAAGCCGTTCAGGTTCCTCCATCAAGTGAGGTTGCGCAGGGAGCGGCTGCCGATGGGGCTGCGGTTAGTCGTAAACGAAAGCCGTCCGGTGATGTTGAAGGTGACAGACTGTCAAAGGTGAGAAAGCTTGTGACCGGTTCGGCTGCGCCTGTTGAAGCTGCGCTGTTGTTGTTCCGAAATCCTCAGTCCGTGGTTTGCTATTCGAATTCCCTTGTCCAAGCCCTGCTATCGCTGGAAAATCTGTCCCGTCGCCTATTCCAGGGTACCCGTACCTCCGTTGAAGGCCAACTACAGAAACTTCTTCGTGAAGCTTTCAATCTTCGACGCAGCTTGGTTACCAGCACTTCCTCCTTGCGACGTCTTGTGGGCCCACAGTTTATGGAGCTTCAGCAGCAAGACAGCCATGAGTTCTTTGTTGTGCTGATTAATCGTCTGTCTGATCCAAACAAAGAACTGTTTCAATTTCGGGAGCTGCAAATGAAGACATGCGGTCGTTGTGGCAGTGAAACCTACTCCGAATTTGTCTACAGCTATCTATTTATTGACGTGGCTGGTAAGGGTCCTATCATAGACTTTGAACGACGGGTGAGTGGAATTGTGGAGGAGCAATTGGAGGACAATTTGGACTGCGATACTTGTGGAACCCGTGAGCCTTCCACTGTCTACAAATCGAAAAGACTGGGTGAAGCTGACATTCTAGTAATGCAGATTGGCCTGTTTGTGCAGTCTGATGGCAATGTTATCAGACAGGATGTCCTGTTTGAAAACTTTGATCCTTCTTTCTTCTCTATTGGGTTCAGCCGGTACCAGTGCAAGGCCATCGTCAATCATTACGGCAATTCTCCTGATCACGGACATTATGATTGTTGGGTCCGGAAAAATTCTGATTGGTATCTGATCAGTGATGACCACGTCAGAGAAGGCCCCCTGTCGTCCCCTCACCTTGACTTGAGAAATGCCTACCTTCTGTTTTTTGAACGAGTGTAACAATGTCATGTATGAGTTTATGTGTTACTGTTGCTGTATAATCGCCATTTTTTGACTGTACCACTGGTGTAAGGTTGCTCACAGAGATCTCCTGTAAGAGTCACTGTGTTTGCTACTGTTAATGACTAAACTGAAAAATCCACAATCGGTATAAAATGCAATATTGAAGTTTTTGTTTCTGAATTCATCGTGTAAGTATGCTGAGGAAGATCTCATGTATGAGTCTCTGTTACTGTTGCTGTATAATCATCATCCTTTCACTGTATTGCTGCTGCAAGTTTTGTTTCTGTATCCATGGTGTAACTAAGCTCAGGGAGATCTCATGTATGAGTCTCTGTGTCACTGTTGCTGTATAATCATCATATATTTAGTGTACTGCTGCTGTAAGTTTGCTGACTGGGATCTCATGTATGAGTCACTGTGTTTGCTACTGTTAATGACAAAATCAACAAAAAGTAGTATGAATGCAAAACCAAAAAGTTTCTGTTTCTGTATCCATCGTGTAACTATGCTCAGGGAGATCTCATGTATGAGTCTCTGTGTAACTGTTGCTGAATAATCATCATCTATTCACTGTACTGCTGTTGTAAGTTTGCTGACAGGGATCTCATGTATGAGTCACTGTGTTTGCTACTGTTAAGACAAAAGCTGAAAAATCAACAAAAAGTAGTATAAATGCAAAACCAAAAAGTTTCTGTTTCTGTATCCATCGTGTAACTATGTTCAGGGAGATCTCATGTATGAGTCTCTGTGTAACTGTTGCTGTATAATCATCATCTATTCACTGTACTGCTGCTTTAACTTTGCTCACAGAGATCTCATGTATGAGTCACTGTCATACTCACTGTGTTTGCCACTGTTAATGAAAAAACTGAAAAATCCACAAAAAGTAGTATAAGATACAAAATCAAAAAGTTTCTGTTTCTGTATTCATGGTGTAACTGCTCAGGGAGATCTCATGTATGAGTCTCTGTGACACCGTTGCTGTATAATCATCATTCATTCACTGTACTGCTGCTGTAAGTTTGCTGACAGGGAACTCATGTATGAGTCGCTGTGTTTGCTAGTGTTAAGACAAAAACTGAAAAATCCACAAAAAGTAGTATAAATGCAAAACCAAAAAGTTTCTGTTTCTGTATCCATCGGGTAATTATGCTCAGGGAGATCTCATGTATGAGTCTCTGTGTCATAGTTGCTGTATAATCATCATCCATTCACTGTACTGCTGCTGTAAGTTTGCTGACAGGGATCTCATGTATGAGTCACTGTGTTTGCTACTGTTAAGACAAAAACTGAAAAATCCACAAAAAGTAGTATAAATGCAAAACCAAAAAGTTTGTTTCTGTATCCATCGGGTAATTATGCTCAGAGAGATCTCATGTATGAGTCTCTGTGTCACAGTTGCTGTATAATCATCATCTATTCACTGTACTGCTGCTGCTAGTTTGCTAACAGGGATCTCATGTATGAGTCACTGTGTTTGCTACTGTTAAGACAAAAACTGAAAAATCCACAAAAAGTAGTATAAATGCAAAACCATAAAGTTTGTTTCTGTATCCATCGGGTAATTATGCTCAGAGAGATCTCATGTATGAGTCTCTGTGTCACAGTTGCTGTATAATCATCATCTATTCACTGTACTGCTGCTGTTAGTTTGCTAACAGGGATCTCATGTATGAGTCACTGTGTTTGCTACTGTTAAGACAAAAACTGAAATATCAACAAAAAGTAGTATAAATGCAAAACCAAAAAGTTTCTGTTTCTGTATCCATGGTGTAACTATGCTCAGGGAGATCTCATGTATGAGTCTCTGTGACACTGTTGCTGTATAATCATCATCCATTCACTGTACTGCTGCTGTAAGTTTGCTGACAGGGATCTCATGTATGAGTCGCTGTGTTTTCTAGTGTTAAGACAAAAACTGAAAAATCCACAAAAAGTAGTATAAATGCAAAACCAAAAAGTTTGTTTCTGTATCCATCGGGTAATTATGCTCAGAGAGAATTCATGTATGAGTCTCTGTGTCACAGTTGCTGTATAATCATCATCTATTCACTGTAATGCTGCTGTAAGTTTGCTAACAGGGATCTCATGTATGAGTCACTGTGTTTGCTAATGTTAATGACAAAAACTGAAAAATCCACTAAAAGTAGTATAAATGCAAAACGAAAAAGTTTCTGTTTCTGTATCCATCGGGTAATTATGCTCAGAGAGATCTCATGTATGAGTCTCTGTGTAACTGTTGCTGAATAATCATCATCTATTCACTGTACTGCTGTTGTAAGTTTGCTGACAGGGATCTCATGTATGAGTCACTGTGTTTGCCACTGTTAATGAAAAAACTGAAAAACCCACAAAAAGTAGTATAAATGCAAAACCAAAAAGTTTCTGTTTCTGTATCCATGGTGTAACTATGCTCAGGGAGATCTCATGTATGAGTCTCTGTGTAACTGTTGCTGTATAATCATCATCTATTCACTGTACTGCTGCTTTAAGTTTGCTGACAGGGATCTCATGTATGAGTCCGTGTCATGCTTGCGGAGATCTCATGTATGAGTCTGCGTTGTGGTGGTTAGTGAAACTAAAAACCCTAAAAAGGAAGAATGAAACTAGACAAAGGTTATACTAGACAAAATATCTTGTCTCTGGTAGTTTTCTTTGTTGGTGAAAACTTCAGTTGTGCATATCGAAAAGATTTGGCTAGTGATTAGAATTTGTAGTGCGTAGGTCAGGTTTTTACATAATTTTGTGTGTTTAAAAATTAAACTAAAATGTAACGCAAGAAACAAAACCTCTATAATGCAGTGATTGGCAACTTTTGTCTTAAAAACGATAAGCGAGACGATTTTGCAAAAAAATAGAGGGAAAATATGGCGACCCCAGAATATAGGAAAAAGATAGGAAATAGCGATATCTGAAGCTGCGTAGTTATTTTCCGTATTGCTGTATATAACTGCTCACAGAGATTTTATGTATAAGTCACTGTGTCACTGCTCACAGAGATCTCATGTATAAATAGAGATATATGTAGATAAATGTACCTAAGAACATACGTAGTCATATGAATATGTTCCAAAATGGCCATACTCCCTGAAAACGAGCGCTTTTTATAAACGGAAAAATGTCGGGCGGGAACCACTTGATGCCTTTTGACTTATTATTATTATTGGGTTGCCGCTTTTTCAACAAAAAGGCAACCCTTTAACTTGGGTATGTCCGTTATTTATTATTATTATTATTGGGTTGCCGCTTTTTCAACAAAAAGGCAACCCTTTAACTTGGGTATGTCCGTTATTTATTATTATTATTATTTCTTCTCCGGATTCTTGTCCCCCCCCCTCTATCTCGAGATTGGAAAGGGGTAGAGAGGTGGTTGATACCTCATTTTGAAGGTCTTGACTTGAACTGCTCCCGGAAGCGCGGGGAGCCCCGGGGGAGCAGAGGTGCTCCCGGAGCAGCCCCGTGAGTAAAAATGAGTAAAATAAAAAAGTTGTCCAAATGAGCTAATTTTGGTATCATTCGAAAGCTCTCGACGAGTAAAGAAAAAGTTGTAATTGGGTCAAGGCCTGAAAATGCACTCCTTTTGAGTTATGAGGCGAAAAATAGTGAAAAATGGCCAAAAACGGCCAAAATGGCTCAAAATTGAAAGTTGTCCAATTGGGTTCACATGGGTATCAATCGAAAGCTCTCATTGTGTAGATAAAACTTTATAATAGGGCCAAAGCACCAAAATGTACAGGAGATGAGTTACGGAGCCTCAAAGGGGTCAAAAATGGCCAAAACCGGCCAAAATGGGTCAAAATTGAAAATTTTCGGATTCGGTCGATATGGGTGTCATTCGAAAGCTCTTGTTGAGTAGATGGATCGTTTTAATAGGGTCAAAGCACCAAAATGTACAGAAAATTAGTTACGGGGCGTCAAAGGGGTCAAAAATTGACAAAACCGGTCAAAATGGTCAAAATTGAAAATTGTCGAAAATCCACAATATGGCTATCATTCGAAAACTCTCGTTCAGAGGATAAAAAGTTGTAATAGAGTCAAAGCTCTTAAATGTACGCAGCTTCAGATATGACTCCTGATAAGAGGAAAAATTACAGCGGCAACCCATTCATGATACTTTGCTTGTTTATTTATTATTCTCCGGATTCTTGTCCCCCCCCCTCTATCTCGAGATTGGAAAGGGGTAGAGAGGTGGTTGATACCTCATTTTAAAGGTCTTGACTTGAACTGCTCCCGGAAGCGCGGGGAGCCCCGGGGGAGCAGAGGTGCTCCCGGAGCACCCCCGTGAGTAAAAATGAGTAAAATAAAAAAGTTGTCCAAATGAGCTAATTTTGGTATCATTCGAAAGCTCTCGGCGAGTAATGAAAAAGTTGTAATTGGGTCAAGGCCTGAAAATGTACCTATTTTGAGTTATGAGGCGAAAAAGGGTCAAAAATGGCCAAAAACGGCCAAAATGGCTCAAAGTTGAAAGTTCTCAGATCGGACTCATATTGGTATCATTCGAAAGCTCTCGTTGCGTAGATAAAAAGTTGTAATAGGGCCAAAGCACCATAATGTACAGAAAATTGGTAAATGTTTATTTATTATATCGGTAAACAATCTTGTCCCCCCCTTTTTCTCGAGATTGGCTGGACCGATCGGGCTGAAATTATCAGTACCAGTTGGGGGTGGGGTGAAGTGGTACCGGAAGTGCGGGTAGCCCGATACCTCCCGGATTCCGGGAATGGCGGCTCCCGGAATTTTTAAAAATGGTAAGGGGGGACCAAGGGAAACGTAAAAATTTTTTGTCTCCGATTTCGCTCAAAAGTTGGTCATAGGGTAACTCGACCATGCTGATTTTGAAACTGAAATCGAAATTTCCGTAAAATTTACGGATTTCGAGATATTCGCCCCGGAAAATTTCGGATTTTGAAAAATTTCTTCAAAAGTAGTCAATATGGTACTCAAATGAAAGAGCTCGTCGAGCTGAGCAACTTTCCTTCTTGTGACATTTTCCGGAAATGTGTCTAGCGAAAGTTATAGCCGAAAAACTAAAAATCCGGGAATTCACGAAAACCCGGATTTTGGACTTAAAAATTTTTTGTCTCCAATTTTGCTTAAAAGTTGGTCATAGGGTAAGTCGACCACGCTGATTTCGAAACTGGAATCTAATTTTCCGGAAAATTTACGGATTTCGAGATATTTGGCCCGGAAAATTCCGGATTTTGAAACATTTCCCTAAAAGTGGTCAATATGGGGCTCAAACGAAAGAGCTCGTCGAGCTGAGCAACTTTGCTTCTTGCGACATTTTTAGAAAATGCGCCTAGCGAAAGTTCCGTCCGAAAAACCGAAAATCCGGGAATTCCCGGAAAATCGGAATTTTTAAAAATTGTCTCAAAAGTAGTCGATATGGTACTCATTTGAAAGCCCTCAACGAGTACGAAGAAGGTTGCAATAGAACCAAGTTCTGAAAATGTACCAAAACTGAATTTGGCCCTTTAGATAAGAGGAAAATGGCTGCGACAACCCGTTGATGCCGGTAGGATTTATTATTATTATTGTGTTGCCCACTTTTCCAAAGGAATGGGCAACACCTTGTTATTGGTCTGTGCTTATTATTATTATCCGTCTGTCCCCCCCATAGATCTCGAGATTGGGAAGGGATACAGGGATGGTTGATACCTTATTTTGAAGCCCTTGACCAGGACATCTCCCGGAAGCAAGATGGTTCCGAAATTCCGGGTTTTGAAAATTCGGATTTTTTCGGATGGTTAGGGGGGACCAAGGCGAAATTTCAAAAATCCAAAATTTGATCAAAAATTTTTTGTCTCCGATTTGGCTCAAAAGTCGGTCATAGGGTAACTCGACCACGCTGATTTCGAAACTGAAATCGAAATTTCCGGAAAATTTACGGATTTCGAGATATTCTATCCGGAAAATTCCGGATTTTGAAAAATTTTTCCAAAAGTGGTCGATATGGTACTCAAATGAAAGAGCTCGTCGAGCTGAGTAATTTTTATCATTACCATATTTTCCGGAAATGCTTCTAGCGAAAGTTATGGCCGCAGATCGGAAAATCCAGAATTTCCGGAAAAAACCGGATTTTCAAAAATTCGTTGAAACATGGGCAATATGGTACTTAATTGAAAGCTCTTTGAGTCGTGGGACAGATTTCCTGAAAAGAAACAGCTTAACAGGTATCTAGCAAAATCTATACCACAAAGGAACGTGTTGTGGGCAACACATTCTTGCAGTAGCGCTAGTTATTGGTTTGCCGCTACTTCCGAAGGAAAAGGGCAAACCCTTATTCTCGTCGTGTTATTATTATTGGGTTGCCGCTTTTTACACAAAAAGGCAACCCTTTCATCTGGGTATGTCCGTTTTTATTATTATTATTATTATTATTGGGTTGCCGCTTTTTCAACAAAAAGGCAACCCTTTAACTTGGGTATGTCCGTTATTGGGTTGTCGCATTTTTTTAAAAAAAAGACAACCCTTTGATATGGCTAAGTTTCTTTATTTATTTATTTATTTATTTATTTATTTATTATTCCGGTCAACATTTGTGTCCCCCCCCTTTTTCTCGAGATTGGCTGGACCGATCGGGCTGAAATTCACCGCATAGTTGTAGGGTGACCTGAAGTGCTCCCGTTTGTAAGGGCAGCCCGATATCTCCCGGATTCCGGGAATGGCGGCTCCCGGAAATTTTTATCATTCGAAAGCTCTCGGCGAGTAATGAAAAAGTTGTAATTGGGTCAAGGCCTGAAAATGTACCTATTTTGAGTTATGAGGCGAAAAAGGGTCAAAAATGGCCAAAAACGGCCAAAATGGCTCAAAGTTGAAAGTTCTCAGATCGGACTCATATTGGTATCATTCGAAAGCTCTCGTTGCGTAGATAAAAAGTTGTAATAGGGCCAAAGCACCATAATGTACAGAAAATTGGCTACGGGGACTCGAAGGGGTCAAAAATGACCAAAACCGGCCAAAATGGGTCAAAATCAAAAATTTTGGAAAATCCACAAAATGCGTATCATTCGAAAGCTGTCTTTGAGTATATAAAAAGTTGTCATAGGGACAAGGAGTACTATCGTAGGATAATTGACTTATCTCGTTTATAAGAGGAAAAATGCAGCGGCAACCCATTCATGATACTTTGCTTATTATTATTATGATTATTATTATTATTATTATCCGTCTGTCCCCCCCCTAGATCTCGATATTGGGAAGGGGTACAGGGGTGGTTGATACCTCAGTACCAGTTGGGGGTGGGGTGAAGTGGTACCGGAAGTGCGGGTAGCCCGATACCTCCCGGATTCCGGGAATGGCGGCTCCCGGAATTTTTAAAAATGGTAAGGGGGGACCAAGGGAAACGTAAAAATTTTTTGTCTCCGATTTCGCTCAAAAGTTGGTCATAGGGTAACTCGACCATGCTGATTTTGAAACTGAAATCGAAATTTCCGTAAAATTTACGGATTTCGAGATATTCGCCCCGGAAAATTTCGGATTTTGAAAAATTTCTTCAAAAGTAGTCAATATGGTACTCAAATGAAAGAGCTCGTCGAGCTGAGCAACTTTCCTTCTTGTGACATTTTCCGGAAATGTGTCTAGCGAAAGTTATAGCCGAAAAACTAAAAATCCGGGAATTCACGAAAACCCGGATTTTGGACTTAAAAATTTTTTGTCTCCAATTTTGCTTAAAAGTTGGTCATAGGGTAAGTCGACCACGCTGATTTCGAAACTGGAATCTAATTTTCCGGAAAATTTACGGATTTCGAGATATTTGGCCCGGAAAATTCCGGATTTTGAAACATTTCCCTAAAAGTGGTCAATATGGGGCTCAAACGAAAGAGCTCGTCGAGCTGAGCAACTTTGCTTCTTGCGACATTTTTAGAAAGCGCGGGGAGCCCCGGGGGAGCAGAATTGCTCCCGGAGCACCCCCGTGAGTAAAAATGAGTAAAATAAAAAAGTTGTCCAAATGAGCTAATTTTGGTATCATTCGAAAGCTCTCGGCGAGTAATGAAAAAGTTGTAATTGGGTCAAGGCCTGAAAATGTACCTATTTTGAGTTATGAGGCGAAAAAGGGTCAAAAATGGCCAAAAACGGCCAAAACGGCCGTTTGAAGGGGTTTTCCACCTTTATCTCGAGCTAGAGTCAACTAGTTGGCCTGAAATTTGGCATGTAGGGTGGCACCCGATGCGGGAAGACCCTCCGGGCACCTGGGCACCATAGTGTCACACAGTTCGCAATTACTCGATACGGTGATGCTGCAAATGGTCAAAATTGAAAGTGACGGAAACCCCCCAATATGGGTATCATTCGAAAGCTCTCGTTGCGTAGGTAAAAAGTTGTAATAGGGCCAAAGCGTCAAAATGTAGGAAAAATGAGTTACGTGGTTCCAAAGGGGTCAAAAATGGCCAGAAACGGTCAAAATGGGCCAAAATTAAAAGTTGTCGGAAACCCCCCAATATGGATACCATTCGACAGCTCTCGTTGCGTAGGTAAAAAGGTGTAATAGGGGTGAGGCGTCAAAATGTCGGAAAAATGAGCTACGGAGCCAAAAAGAGGACAAAAATGGCCAAAAACGGTCAAAATGGGTCAAAATTGAAAGTTGTCCGATTGGGTTGATATGGATATCATTCGAAAGCTCCCGTTGCGTGGATAAAAAGTAGTAATAGGGCCAAAGCGTCAAAATGTAGGAAAAATGAGTTACGGGGCCTCAATGGGGTCAAAAATGGCCAAAACCGGTCAAAATGGGTCAAAATTAAAAATTGTCGGAAACCAACAATATGGATATCAATCGAAAGCTCTCGTTGCGTAGATAAAAAGTTGTAATAGAGCGAAAGCACCAAAGTGTATATAAGATAAATGAGTTACAGGGCTTCAAATGGGTCAAATATGGTGAAAACGGGTCAAAATTGAAAGTTCTCGTATCAGACACGTATCGGTATTGTTCGAAAGCTCTTTTCATGAGCTGGGAACCAGTTATAATAGACGAAAAGCTGGTAACTGCATCTTTTTCCAGAAAGTATATATATACATAAACTCATTCTATAAACGGAAAAATGACGGGCGGGAACCACTTGATGCCTTTTGACTTATTTATTTATTATTATTATTCTCCGGATTCTTGTCCCCCCCTCTATCTCGAGATTGGAAAGGGGTAGAGAAGTGGTTGATACCTCATTTTAAAGGTCTTGACTTGAACTGCTCCCGGAAGCGCGGGGAGCCCCGGGGGTGCAGAGGTGCTCCCGGAGCAGCCCCGTGAGTAAAAATGAGTAAAATAAAAAAGTTGTCCAAATGAGCTAATTTTGGTATCATTCGAAAGCTCTCGATGAGTAAAGAAAAAGTTGTAATTGGGTCAAGGCCTGAAAATGCACTCATTTTGAGTTACGAGGCCGAAAATGGTCAAAAATGACCAAAAAACGGTCAAAATGGCTCAAAATTGAAAGTTCTCGGATCAAGCTCATATCGGTATCATTTGAAAGCTCTCGTTGCGTAGATAAAAAGTTGTAATAGGTTCAAAGCACCAAAATGTACAGAAAATGAGTTACGGGGCTCCAAAGGGGTCAAAAATGGACAAAACCGTCCAAAATGGGTCAAAACTGAAAATTGTCGTATCCGGTCGATGCCGGTGTCATTCGAAAGCTCTCGTTATGTAGATGAAAAGTTGTAATAGGGCCAACGCACCAAAGTGGAGGAGAAATGAGTTACGGAGCCTCAAATGGGTCAAAAATGGCCAAAATCGGTCAAAATGGGTCAAAATTGAAAGTAACCGAAACCGCCCAATATGGATATCATTCGAAAGCTCTCGTTGCGTAGATAAAATATTGTAATAGGGCCAAAGCACCAAAATGTACAGAAAATGAGTTACGGGGCCTCAAAGGGGTCAAATATGGCCAAAGCCGGCCAAAATGGGTCAAAATCAAAAGTTATGGAAAACGACAATATGGGTATCAATCGAAAGATCTTTTTGAGTATATAAAAAGCTGTCATAGGGACAAGGGGTAATATCGTAGGATAATTGACTTATCTTATTTATAAGAGGAAAAATGCAGCGGCAACCCGTTCATGCCACTTTGCTTGTTATAATTAGTTTTAATTCTGATAATTAAGCTCATGATAATTAGCTTCATTTCTACATAATTGGCCTCAAGATAATTATCTTACATTTTTGATTCTTAGCCTAACGATAATTCGCCAAAACATAATTAGCCTTATGATAATTAGCTTCAATTTGTGGAAATTAACCTCACGATAATTAGCTCCTGCTTCTGATAGCTAACATTATGACAGGCTTCAGTTTTTTGATAATTAACCACGTGGTAATTAGCTTTCTGAAAATTAGCCGCAATTTCTGATAATTAGCCTCATGACAACTAGCCTAATGATAATTAGTTTCAATTTGTGGAAATTAATCTCATGATAATTAGCCTCAATTTGTGATAATCTGCCTCATGATAATTATCTTCCGTTTCTGATAATTAGCCTCAATTTGTGATAAATAGCCTCATGATAATTAGCTTCAATTTCTGACAATTAGCTTCATGCCAATTAGCTTCCGTTTCCGATAATTAGATTCAGTATCAAATATGTAGCCTCAATTTGTGATAAAAGACCTCAGGCTAATTAGTTTCAATTTTTGATAACTAAAATCACGATAATTGGCTTCCATTTTTGATAAAGAGCTTACAAATCTAAAAATTAGCTTCCAATTACGATAATTAGCCTCAATTTCTGATAATTAGCTTCATGATAATTAGCTTCAATTTCTGATAATTAGCTTCATGCCAATTAGCTTCCGTTTCCGATAATTGGATTCAGTAGCAAATATGTAGCCTCAAATTGTGATAAAAACCCTCAGGAAAAATTTATTTCAATTTCTGATAACTAAAATCACGATAATTGGCTTTATTTTTTTATAATTAACTTCATAATAATTGACTTAAGTTTTTTATAATTAGCCTAATGATAATTGGCTTTTGATAAGTTTTTGATAATTATCTTCTATTTATTATAATTAGTTTTAATTCTGATATTTACGCTCATGATAATTAGCTTCATTTCTTCATAATAAGCCTCAAGATAATTATCTTACATTTTTGATTCTTAGCCTAACGATAGTTCGCCAAAACATAATTAGCCTTATGATAATTAGCTTCAACTTCTGATAGCTAACATTATGACAGGCTTCATTTTTCTGATAATTAACCACGTGGTAATTAGCTTTCTGAAAATTAGCCGCAATTTCTGATAATTAGCCTCATGATAACTAGCGTAATGATAATTAGTTTCAATTTGTGGAAATTAACCTCACGATAATTAGCCTCATGATAATTAGCTCCAGCTTCTGATAGCTAACATTATGACAGGCTTCATTTTTTTGATAATTAACCACGTGGTAATTAGCTTTCTGAAAATTAGCCGCAATTTCTGATAATTAGCCTCATGATAACTAGCCTAATGATAATTAGTTTCAATTTGTGGAAATTAACCTCACGATAATTAGCCTCATGATAATTAGCTCCAGCTTCTGATAGCTAGCATTATGACAGGCTTCATTTTTTTGGTAATTAACCACGTGGTAATTAGCTTTCTGAAAATTAGCCGCAATTTCTGATAATTAGCCTCATGATAACTAGCCTAATGATAATTAGTTTCAATTTGTGGAAATTAATCTCATGATAATTAGCCTCAATTTGTGATAATTTGCCTCATGATAATTATCTTCCGTTTCTGATAATTAGATTCAGTTTCTGATAATTAGCCTCAATTTGTGATAAATAGCCTCATGATAATTAGCTTCAATTTCTGATAATTAGCTTCATGCCAATTAGATTCCGTTTCCGATAACTGGATTCAGTATCAAATATGTAGCCTCAAATTGTGATAAAAAGCCTCAGGATAAATTTGTTTCAATTTCTGATAACTAAAATCACGATAATTGGCTTTATTTTTTATAATTAACTTCATAATAATTGACTTAAGTTTTTTATAATTAGCCTAATGATAATTGGCTTTTGATAAGTTTTTGATAATTAGCTTCTATTTATTATAATTAGTTTTAATTCTGATAATTACGCTCATAATAATTAGCTTCATTTCTACATAATTGGCCTCAAGATAATTATCCTACATTTTTGATTCTTAGCCTAACGATAATTCGCCAAAACATAATTAGCCTTATGATAATTAGCTTCAATTTGTGGAAATTAACCTCACGATAATTAGCCTCATGATAATTAGCTCCAGCTTCTGATAGCTAACATTATGACAGGCTTCAGTTTTTTTGATAATTAACCACGTGGTAATTAGCTTTCTGAAAATTAGCCGTAATTTCTGATAATTAGCCTCATGACAACTAGCCTAATGATAATTAGTTTCAATTTGTGGAAATTAATCTCATGATAATTAGCCTCAATTTGTGATAATCTGCCTCATGATAATTATCTTCCGTTTCTGATAATTAGCCTCAATTTGTGATAAATAGCCTCATGATAATTAGCTTCAATTTCTGATAATTAGCTTCATGCCAATTAGCTTCCGTTTCCGATAATTGGATTCAGTATCAAATATGTAGCCTCAATTTGTGATAAAAGGCCTCAGGCTAATTAGCTTCAATTTTTGATAACTAAAATCACGACAAATTGGCTTCCATTTTTGATAAAGAGCTTACAAATCTAAAAATTAGCTTCCAATTACGATAATTAGCCTCAATTTCTGATAATTAGCTTCATGATAATTAGCTTCAATTTCTGATAATTAGCTTCATGCCAATTAGCTTCCGTTTCCGATAATTGGATTCAGTAGCAAATATGTAGCCTCAAATTGTGATAAAAACCCTCAGGATAAATTTGTTTCAATTTCTGATAACTAAAATCACGATAATTGGCTTTATTTTTTATAATTAACTTCATAATAATTGACTTAAGTTTTTTATAATTAGCCTAATGATAATTGGCTTTTGATAAGTTTTTGATAATTATCTTCTATTTATTATTAGCTTTAATTCTGATATTTACGCTCATCATGATAATTAGCTTCATTTCTTCATAATTAGCCTCAAGATAATTATCTTACATTTTTGATTCTTAGCCTAACGATAGTTCGCCAAAACATAATTAGCCCTATGATAATTAGCTTCAACTTCTGATAGCTAACATTATGACAGGCTTCATTTTTCTGATAATTAACCACGTGGTAATTAGCTTTCTGAAAATTAGCCGCAATTTCTGATAATTAGCCTCATGATAACTAGCCTAATGATAATTAGTTTCAATTTGTGAAAATTAATCTCATGATAATTAGCCTCAATTTGTGATAATTTGCCTCATGATAATTATCTTCCGTTTCTGATAATTAGATTCAGTTTCTGATAATTAGCCTCAATTTGTGATAAATAGCATCATGATAATTAGCTTCAATTCCTGATAATTAGCTTCATGCCAATTAGATTCCGTTTCCGATAACTGGATTCAGTATCAAATATGTAGCCTCAAATTGTGATAAAAAGCCTCAGGATAAATTTGTTTCAATTTCTGATAACTAAAATCACGATAATTGGCTTTATTTTTTATAATTAACTTCATAATAATTGACTTAAGTTTTTTATAATTAGCCTAATGATAATTGGCTTTTGATAAGTTTTTGATAATTAGCTTCTATTTATTATAATTAGTTTTAATTCTGATAATTACGCTCATAATAATTAGCTTCATTTCTACATAATTGGCCTCAAGATAATTATCTTACATTTTTGATTCTTAGCCTAACGATAATTCGCCAAAACATAATTAGCCTTATGATAATTAGCTTCAATTTGTGGAAATTAACCTCACGATAATTAGCCTCATGATAATTAGCTCCAGCTTCTGATAGCTAACATTATGACAGGCTTCAGTTTTTTTGATAATTAACCACGTGGTAATTAGCTTTCTGAAAATTAGCCGTAATTTCTGATAATTAGCCTCATGACAACTAGCCTAATGATAATTAGTTTCACTTTGTGGAAATTAATCTCATGATAATTAGCCTCAATTTGTGATAATCTGCCTCATGATAATTATCTTCCGTTTCTGATAATTAGCCTCAATTTGTGATAAATAGCCTCATGATAATTAGCTTCAATTTCTGATAATTAGCTTCATGCCAATTAGCTTCCGTTTCCGATAATTGGATTCAGTATCAAATATGTAGCCTCAATTTGTGATAAAAGGCCTCAGGCTAATTAGCTTCAATTTTTGATAACTAAAATCACGATAATTGGCTTCCATTTTTGATAAAGAGCTTACAAATCTAAAAATTAGCTTCCAATTACGATAATTAGCCTCAATTTCTGATAATTAGCTTCATGATAATTAGCTTCAATTTCTGATAATTAGCTTCATGCCAATTAGCTTCCGTTTCCGATAATTGGATTCAGTAGCAAATATGTAGCCTCAAATTGTGATAAAAACCCTCAGGATAAATTTGTTTCAATTTCTGATAACTAAAATCACGATAATTGGCTTTATTTTTTTTATAATTAACTTCATAATAATTGACTTAAGTTTTTTATAATTAGCCTAATGATAATTGGCTTTTGATAAGTTTTTGATAATTATCTTCTATTTATTATTAGCTTTAATTCTGATATTTACGCTCATCATGATAATTAGCTTCATTTCTTCATAATTAGCCTCAAGATAATTATCTTACATTTTTGATTCTTAGCCTAACGATAGTTCGCCAAAACATAATTAGCCCTATGATAATTAGCTTCAACTTCTGATAGCTAACATTATGACAGGCTTCATTTTTCTGATAATTAACCACGTGGTAATTAGCTTTCTGAAAATTAGCCGCAATTTCTGATAATTAGCCTCATGATAACTAGCCTAATGATAATTAGTTTCCATTTGTGGAAATTAACCTCACGATAATTAGCCTCATGATAATTAGCTCCAGCTTCTGATAGCTAACATTATGACAGGCTTCATTTTTTTGATAATTAACCACGTGGTAATTAGCTTTCTGAAAATTAGCCGCAATTTCTGATAATTAGCCTCAAGATAACTAGCCTAATGATAATTAGTTTCAATATGTGGAAATTAACCTCACGATAATTAGCCTCATGATAATTAGCTCCAGCTTCTGTTAGCTAACATTATGACAGGCTTCATTTTTTGATAATTAACCACGTGGTAATTAGCTTTCTGAAAATTAGCCGCAATTTCTGGTAATTAGCCTCATGATAACTAGCCTAACGATAATTAGCCTCAATTTCTGATAATTACGCTCATGATAATTATCTTCCGTTTCTGATAATTAGATTCAGTTTCTGATAATTAGCCTCAATTTGTGTTAAATATCCTCATGATAATTAGCTTCAATTTCTGATAATTAGCTTCATGCCAATTAGCTTCCGTTTCCGATAATTGGATTCAGTATCAAATATGTAGCCTCAAATTGTGATAAAAAGCCTCAGGATAAATTTGTTTCAACTTCTGATAGCTAAAATCACGATAATTGGCTTTATTTTTTATAATTAACTTCATAATAATTGACTTAAGTTTTTTATAATTAGCCTAATTATAATTGGCTTTTGATAAGTTTTTGATAATTAGCTTCTATTTATTATAATTAGTTTTAATTCTGATAATTACGCTCATGATAATTAGCTTCATTTCTTCATAATTAGCCTCAAGATAATTATCTTACATTTTTGATTCTTAGCCTAACGATAATTCGCCAAAACATAATTAGCCTTATGATAATTAGCTTCAATTTGTGGAAATTAACCTCACGATAATTAGCCTCATGATAATTAGCTCCAGCTTCTGATAGCTAACATTATGACAGGCTTCATTTTTTTGATAATTAACCACGTGGTAATTAGCTTTCTGAAAATTAACTGCAATTTCTGATAATTAGCCTCATGACAACTAGCCTAATGATAATTAGTTTCAATTTGTGGAAATTAATCTCATGATAATTAGCCCCAATTTGTGATAATTTGCCTCATGATAATTATCTTCCGTTTCTGATAATTAGATTCAGTTTCTGATAATTAGCCTCAATTTGTGATAAATAGCCTCATGATAATTAGCTTCAATTTCTGATAATTAGCTTCATGCCAATTAGCTTCCGTTTCCGATAATTGGATTCAGTATCAAATATGTAGCCTCAATTTGTGATAAAAGGCCTCAGGCTAATTAGTTTCAATTTTTGATAACTAAAATCACGATAATTGGCTTCCATATTTGATAAATAGCTTACAAATCTAATAATTAGCTTCCAATTACGATAATTAGCCTCAATTTCTGATAATTAGCTTCATGCCAATTAGCTTCCGTTTCTGATAATTAGATTCAGTTTCAAATATGTAGCCTCAATTTGTGATAAAAGGCCTCAGGCTAATTAGTTTCAATTTTTGATAACTAAAATCACGATAATTGGCTTCCATTTTTGATAAAGAGCTTACAAATCTAATAATTAGCTTCCAATTACGATAATTAGCCTCAATTTCTGATAATTAGCTTCATGATAATTAGCTTCATGATAATTACTTCCGTTTCTGATTCAGTTTCAAATATGTAACCTCAAATTGTGATAAAAAGCCTCAGGATAAATTTGTTTCAATTTCTGATAACTAAAATCACGATAATTGGCTTTATTTTTTATAATTAACTTCATAATAATTGACTTAAGTTTTTTATAATTAGCCTAATGATAATTGGCTTTTGATAAGTTTTTGATAATTAGCTTCTATTTATTATAATTAGTTTTAATTCTGATAATTACGCTCATGATAATTAGCTTCATTTCTTCATAATTAGCCTCAAGATAATTATCTTACATTTTTGATTCTTAGCCTAACGATAATTCGCCAAAACATAATAAGCCTTATGATAATTAGCTTCAATTTGTGGAAATTAACCTCACGATAATTAGCCTCATGATAATTAGCTCCAGCTTCTGATAGCTAACATTATGACAGGCTTCATTTTTTTTGATAATTAACCACGTGGTAATTAGCTTTCTGAAAATTAGCCGCAATTTCTGATAATTAGCCCCATGATAACTAGCCTAATGATAATTAGTTTAAATTTCTGGTAATTACGCTCATGATAATTAGCCTCAATTTGTGATAATTTGCCTCATGATAATTATCTTCCGTTTCTGATAATTAGATTCAGTTTCTGATAATTAGCCTCAATTTGTGGTAAATTGCGTCAAGTAATTATCTTACATTTTTTATTATTAGCCTAATGATAATTCGCCAAAACATAATTAGCCTTATGATAATTAGCTTCCAATTGTTATAATTAGACTAATGATAATTAGTTTCAATTTGTGGAAATTAAGCTCATGATAATTAGCCTCGTGATAATTTGCTCCAGCTTCCGATAGCTAACCTTATGACAGACTTCATTTTTTTATAATTAGCCACGTGTGAATTAGCTAATTTCTGAAAATTAGCCTATTATTAGATTAGCCTAATGATAATTTTTTTACAGCCACCTCACCCCAGTCGGTTCGCCGGTTAGGGGTAGTGTCAGCAGCTTCCGTTTGTGATAATTAGATTCAGTTTCTGATAATTAGCCTCAATTTGTGATAATTTGCCTCATGATAATTATCTTACGTTTCTGATAATTAGATTCCGTTTCTGACAATTAGCCTCAATTTGTGATAAATAGCCTCATGATAATTAGCTTCAATTTCTGATAATTAGCTTCATGACAATTAGCTTCCGTTTCTGATAATTGGATTCAGTATCAAATATGTAGCCTCAATTTGTGATAAAAAGCCTCAGGATAAATTAGTTTCAATTTCTGATAACTAAAATCACGATAATTGGCTTTATTTTTTATAATTAGCTTCATGATAATTGACTTAAGTTTTTGATAAATAGCCTAATGATAATTGGCTTTTGATACGTTTTCGATAATTAGCTTCTATTTATGCCCATTCGTTTTAATTTCTGATAATTACGCTCATGATAATTAGCTTCATTTCTTCATAATTAGCCTCAAGATAATTATCTTACATTTTTAATTATTAGCCTAACGATAATTCGCCAAAACATAATTAGCCTCATGATAATTAGCTTCAACTTGTGATAATTAGCCTAATGATAATTAGTTTCAATTTGTGGAAATTAACCTCACGATAATTAGCCTCATGATAATTAGCTCCAGCTTCTGATAGCTAACCTTAATGACAGGCTTCATTTTTTTGATAATTAACCACATGGCAATTAGCTTCTATTTCTGAAAATTAGCCGCAATTTCTGATAATTAGCCTCATGATAACTAGCCTAATGATAATTAGTTTCAATTTCTGATAATTACGCTCATGATAATTAGTTTCAATTTCTGATAGCTAACCTCTTCATAATTGGCTTCATTTTTTGATAATTAGCCTCATGATAATTGGCTTATCTTAGCATCTACTCCTGTTAATTAGCCTCAATTTATGATAATTAGCTCCAATTTCTGATAATTAGCCTCAACATAATCAGCTTCCATTTCTGATATATAGCTTCAATTTCGGAAAATTAGCCTCATGATAACTAGCTTCCGTTTGTGATAAATAGATTCAGTTTCTTATAATTAGCCTCAATTTGTGATAAATAGCCTCATGATAACTAGCTTCAACTTTTGATAATTAGCCTCATGATAGCTAGCTTCAACTCCTGTTAATTAGCCTCAATTTGTCATAATTAGCCTCATGATAATTGGCTTACCTCAGCATGAACTCCTGTTAATTAGCCTCAATTTATGATAATTAGCTTCAATTTCTGATAATTAACCTCAACATAATTAGCTTCCATTTCTGATATATAGCTTCAATTTCGGATAATTAGCCTCATGATACATGGCTTCCGTTTGTGATACGTAGATTGAGTTTCTTATTATTAGCCTCAATTTGTGATAAATAGCCTCATGATAACTAGCTTCAATGTTTGATAATTAGCCTCATGATAATTAGCTACAACTTGTGATAATTAGCCTAATGATAATTAGTTTCAATTTGTGGAAATTAACCTCAGGATAATTAGCCTCATGATAATTGGCTCCAGCTTCTGATAGCTAACCTTATGACAGGCTTCATTTTTTATAATTAGCCACGAAGTAATTAGCTTCTATTTCTGAGAATTAGCCGCAATTTCTGGAAATTAGCCTCATGATAACTAGCCAAATGATAATTAGTTTCAATTTGTGGAAATTAACCTCACGATAATTAGCCTCATGATAATTAGCTCCAGCTTCTGATAGCTAACCTTATGACAGGCTTCATTTTTTATAATTAGCCACGTGGTAATTAGCTTCTATTTCGGAAAATTAGCCGCAATTTCTGGAAATTAGCCTCATGATAACCAGCCAAATGATAATTAGTTTGAATTTCTGGAAATTAATCTCATGATAATTAGCCTCATGATAATTAGGTCCAGCTTCTGACAATTAGCCTCATAATAATTAGCTTCAACGTCTGATAGCTAACCTCATGACAGGCTTTATTTTTTTAATAATTAGCCTCGTGGTAGTTAGCTTCCATTTCTGAAAATTAGCCTCAATTTGTGATAATTAGCTTCAATTTCTGATAACTAGCTTCAATTCCTGATAATTAGACTAATAAAATTAACTTCCATTTTTATAATTAGCCTCGTGACAATTAGCTTCAATTTGTGACAATTAGCCGCAATTTCTGCTAATTAGCCTCATGATAATTAGCCTCGTGATAATTGGCTCCAGCTTCTGATAGCTAACCTTATGACAGGCTTCATTTTTTTGATAATTAACCACATGGCAATTAGCTTCTATTTCTGAAAATTAGCCGCAATTTCTGATAATTAGCCTCATGATAACTAGCCTAATGATAATTAGTTTCAATTTCTGATAATTACGCTCATGATAATTAGTTTCAATTTCTGATAGCTAACCGCTTCATAATTGGCTTCATTTTTTGATAATGAGCCTCATGATAGCTTACTTCAAATCCTGTTAATTAGCCTCAATTTGTGATAATTAGTTTCAAGGTAATTAGCGTCCATTTCTCATAAATAGCTTCAATTTCGGACAACTAGCCTCATGATAATTAGCTTCCGTTTGTGACAAATAGATTCAGTTTCTTAGAATTAGCCTCAATTTGTGATAAATAGCCACAATTTGTGATAAATAGCCTGATGATAATTGGCTTCAATTTTTGATAACTAGCGTCAGGATAATTAGCTTCCATTTTTGATAAAGAGCTTGCAAATCTAATAATTAGCTTCCAATTACGATAATTCGCCTCAACATAATTAGCTTAATCTAATAATTAGCTCCAGCTTCTGATAGCTAACCTCATGACGGGCTTTTTTTTTGATAATTAGCCTCGTGGTAGTTAGCTTCCATTTCTGAAAATTAGCCTCAATTTCTGATAATTAGCTTCAATTTCCGATAATTAGCCTCATGATAGTTCGCCGCCCATGTCAAGATAAAAGCTAGAACCCCTATCAGAAAAATAGGTTCTCAAATTTTTTCAGGCGTTTGCGTCCCGATCTTTGTTTTTACTTGACTACGTTGCGGATCCTTTCCTGCAGCAGGTACTTCAGCAGACGTGATAACTTTATAGTATGTATATCTCAGTCATCGAATTTCTAGCATATAACCGGTGTGTACTTGGGGGGTCCTCCTGGCTTTTCTCATAAATTTAGACTGAAATTTGTGTGTATAAAACATCCAATACCCACAATATGGGTATCAATCGAATGCTGACGACAAAAACAACAAGTTCGTCCTAGATCTAAGTACAGACAACGCACATACTTTTCGGTACACCCAGACTGCAGAACCCTCAGAACCTCCAGCAAACACTTAAAACTAGGCAGTAGAGGATCAAATCTCCTGAAAAAATTCAGAACCCCCAGAACTCCCATCAAAAATTTGAAACTAAATATATGTAGTTACGGATCAAATCTCTTTGAAAAGTTAAAAACCCCCATGAACCCCGAGAACCTCCGTGAAAATAAAAACTTCAAGAATCTATCTAAGGTATATCAGAACGCATCAAAACGTGACATTTATCTTGACATTGGCCAAGAAACCTTAATAGTTTTGCTTGACTGTTTTGACAATCCTAAATCAGATACCAAACCTATAGTTTTTACAAGATAAAACCCGTAAATTTTACCGGAGCGACCTGCTAATGGAAAAGAGGGGGGGCAGGTACGGTGGGGGGCGGCCGCTCCCAAAATATTTTCGGCAGGGAGCGGCCGTTACAAAAAAATCACCCACGGGGTGTTGAATAGTGTTGGAAAATAAGAAAATTTTGCGGGCTGGGCCGGCCCGCGGGCCGATGGGGTCCACGGGCCGGTGGCGGGCCGGGCCACCTGGGCCGGCCAGGGGCCGGAAATTTCTGCTGGCCGAACTGCCCGACATCGCAAAAACGGCCCGAACTGTTAGGTAATTGATTTCAACTTATTTTACGTCTTATTTCAACTTATTTTACCGCTATTTTTATGCCTTCCGTTTTCCACAAACAACAAATAGCAATAACAAGTGGCAACTGGTCAGTCGATTACGTGTTTGGTAAATATTATATTGTTATGCAAAATTCCACACATTATCCATATACAAATCCAAGCTGTCGCTCCTACTCCACTCTTAACCTTATGTTATAATTCCGATTCCATTATTTTTCACAGATGCTGTCCTACTTTTTTGAAGCTTTTCACTTCCTCAAACTAAATGTCTCTTGTGTTAAGTTTGTCCACGTGCTTGATATTGACATAAAGGTCTAATTTACATGAGCAATAGCAGGAAATCAACTAAACCGAATTTCATTTAGTTTGTCTAACAAGGTTTTGGATGTTGGTTACGTTTCAAATTAGCAATTACAATCGCAAGCAAGAGCACAGCGTCTTAAACTACGAACGATGCCCCCTTACATCAATACCAATACCATCAAACCTAATTATATAAGCGAATGTTTTCACTCCAATTGTTTTGCGACAACTGTTCGCATATAAAATCTTCTACACCTTCTCATAGACGTAACTTAAAATGGATTAGGTATATCCAATAAGTAGCCACCATATAACAACCTTAAACACACAGATACCGACCGACACAGCTCAATTCTAACTTCCATTATGTGTAATTAATCATCTTAAAATAAAGCCATTGAAGTAGTATAGTGTCCGCTTTTCGAGCCGCAATCCCAATCCCAAATTTTCACTCCCACTCCCTCCCACCCAATGAGCATAGGTTTGCACTGTATGACGTCACCACCCTTGAGCCTTCTTTTCCTTGTGTTCTTCACCCTTATCCCTTCCACACCACCCCTCTGCGTTCTTCCCCCGGGGCTTGGGACCCGGCGTTGGCCCATTAGTGGTTTTTTTTGGGGTTTTTATATTTTAAATTTTTTTTGGGTTTTCTAAGGAATATATACAGCATATCTATATACAGTATATACATTTAGCCCTTAAGAGGACTGTTGGGATACAATACACAATACTAGATACAGCTTTATATGTGTTATATATCCAAAGGAGCCGTACTTACCCCGTCTGCTAACACTTTTCTTTTAGGGTAGCAATAGCTTAAAGCATCCTTAGTTTGGAAGTACTGTATCATTTTATTGTCTGGATTCAAGAACCCTCGATTTTCCCCAGATTTTGTATTTCCCGTTTCTAAAACTTCTTTGAAATCTTCGGGGGTGTACTCATTTAGGGCCTTACTTACTCCTTTATGGGAGACTTTATTCGTCTTTCCCCAAGCTAGGTAAGTTTTACTACAAAGTGCTATAATGCCATCTCCAGTCCATTCTTCTTTGAACAAACCGGGTATTCGCTTTTGGCTAGGGTCCTGAACGAAGAAATCCTTGAGTGCCTTTTGCCACCTACCCTCATTTATTACTGGGACGCAGTCACTTAGGTTTTTGGAAGAGCAGGCGAAATAGAGAGAGTCGGTGTCCATTTGACACAATTGGAAAGTTTCGGGCCACAAATTGGGTTTCAAGCAATCGTAGTAGAATTGAAGCATCCTAAGTTTGGCATACTGGTAAACGAAGAACCCCACCAACTCTGGAAGACGGAAAACAATTTTTGATTTAGCCGACTGAACCTCATAGATTCCATTTCCTAAATCATCCAACCTTCTAAATCTCCACCCATTGACTTCCCTACTAGCCCCAGACCTTTGACAATATTTTACATCCTGGTGCTTTTCTAGATTTGTAATAGTTCGGCCATAGTAAGAATTTCCCAAAAGTTTGAACATTTCCCCCTTGAGTGCTAGATCTGGGTCAGAGTCGGCTGCAGAGCGATGGTAGGTAACCTCGTCTCCCAACTCCTTGAAACAAGCTTTCGGTTTGAACTCAATTGCTTGATAAATTTTAGTGATTTTAAGTCCGTGGTTGAGATACCACTTAATTAGGGGAGTGGCCAGCAGAATTTTCTTCCCAAAGTAACTTCCAATTAGACCCCTTCTAGGCTGTGCCATTAACTCATTCAAGTCGCAAAAGGTTTTCATATGATCTCCAATATCTTCCTTTGAAATCTCTACATTTTTGAAAATAGGGGTCATCTCAGCAAAATGTTCCTTTTTGTCTTCAGGTACCTCAATATCTACCTCAACTAATCCAAAGAACCTATTAGCTTGAATTTGGGTAACTAGTTGTGCGAAAGTAAGGACCGATCGTTTTTTAGGGAGATTGAAATGTTCCTCCATAAATTCTTGCATGTCCGACGAGTCTTTTAAGTCCTTATCAAATTCGCATTCCCATTTTTCAATTAAATCGAAACCCCCATCCTTAATTGCCTGGGAGACTCTTTCGGTTCTTTCCCTTCTCTTCGTTCTATCTTCCGGATCCTGATTCCTATCCAATTGGCACCCCATGACCGTGGAAATAGCAACCGTGAAATTGTAGGACCAGGTTCTTTTCCGAGACCCACCCATCAACTTTAGCTTTCCATTCTTTTTTGTCCCCCATTGTAAGCATGTTCAACTCTAACTTCCATTGCCCATCTTAGCCATACACTCTAGCCACATTGCTTCTTTTTCTGCCCTTTTGTGTTTCTCTTGAATTTCCCATCTTCTGTGGGTTTCCATTCTGGTACAGACCAGTGGGCATCTCTTGCATAGTGCACCAGAGTGTAGAGGGCATTTGCGTCGAACCCAAAAAATTTGAGCCAGCTTTTGCTGAACCCATTTGTAATTTCAGTAACCCCGGCTTCATGATATCTGTGAAATACCATCAGACTAGGACCCCCAACGATATTATCTTTTATTAACTTGTGCCATTTTTGAGTAAATCTACTGAATAGGGGAAGGATCGTATGTTTTGGAAATTTTGTTCATCATAATGTTTATATGCAAGACCAGGAAGAGAGAGATTGCTCCACTTTTACACATGTCAATTCCCGCATAGTTTTTCCGAGAAGTCTACCATTTTTTCGGTTGCTTGAAGGAAGGGCCTTATATCCAGATTATTGTACCAAATTAGGAGATCCCTTACAGTTTTAAAATTTATTTTTCTCAAGGCTTACCTGTGAACTACTGCTGTGAAGTCCTCATCTGAAATTTCCTGTTGTTTCAGGGTTAGAGTAGTAGAGGTCTCAGGATGAGGGAATCCTTTGTCCAGGAACTCGAGGGAAGTGAAAGCTTCGTAAGGGAAGGCACCCTTTTGATCCTCAATTTTGGAAACCTTTAGCCACTTTTGTAGGAGGTACCCGCTGCTAGATAGTTTGTGATGTCTAAGAAGTACAATTTGGGGGTAGAAAGGGGCCATGTAGTTGTTATTCTTTTCCCCAAATAGCTTGGTTTCCTGGCTTATTTAATTAAGTTTGTAATAAGACAAGACTTCATTAGGTTCATATCAAATTTTCCTGAATTAAATCCAAGGTGAACTTCAGCAGGTTTCGAGTCGGATAGAAGTTTCTCGTGTTCTGCTAGACCGGAAAGAGTGAAGACCGTACGACCACAAGTTCGTGGCCCTTATCGGCGATCTCCTCCATGTACTCTTCTTCGGACCCGCTAGTCGTAGGGATCTTAGTGGTTAAATTGGTTCCCTTTTGGATTTCATAACCTGAGTTGTGAAGCAGAAACTGATGCTGGGACCAAATACTTTTCCCTAACAAATCAATTTCCGGAGCCCTTTCTTATCAGTCAGCTTGAACATACATTCAAAATCTTATGTTATACTAAAGGGTGAGTACAATTTCAACCATTGGGATTCCTAACTCTCTAGGTTTATACAGGATAGTTTTAGTGGGGGCAACTCCTCAACCAGGGAAAGATATGCTTGATGCCAACTTCGCAGCTTTTAGTAGTGTCTAGTAAAGTTACCATGTTTATGAAATAACTTATCACAGTTTGAGCATTTACAAGTTTGGGTGAATTTATTTAAATTTTTAATGAAAGAGAAGTGATTTTCGTAA
>JASAND010005040.1:0-33256 GCA_030248195.1 Trissonchulus latispiculum
TTGGCCACTTTCAGAAAAATCGATTTTTGGCCATTTTGGGCATGGTCCACGGTCCGGACCCCTGGCCGGGGCGCCACAGGGGTCGGGCGAAACCTACTATAGCCTATGCTGTAGTGCTCCCGCACCCACCCCCAAACCCCAAATAAGAGAGACCTGCTCACTGTAGATATTTCTGTAGAAGAGGTTAAAGTTGGAGTTGCGACACGGTAGGGCCCACCACCATCAGGGTGCCCCCCAGCCACATGGATAGGTCCTAGAGCGAAACTAATGGGCCATTTAGATTCACCATATAGGGGTTCCTATTCGAATACGAAACCTCAGCCCAGCAGCTCTTATGTATAGGGCTGCCTACTCCGTAGGCCCAGACACCCCATTGACACGTTAACTACTGACCCCTGGCCAGGGCGCCACAGATGACCGACCAACACCAAACTCTCAAATGGAGACCTCCACCCTTGGGCCATGCCACATGAGCAATATGAGAGCCCAGCTTCGCTCGCTGCGATCTATTTCGAGGCTAGAATATTTTCGGACTTAGTTTTTTTCCGGGGGTCACTTGGGGGTCCCCACCGGGGGGGGTGGGGCCATCTGGGGGGGTCCGGGAACCGCGGAAAGTAATTTCCCCGGAATTGAGGAACTTTTTGTACAAAAAAAACCTAAAATAGTATGGCTCTGAAGGGTCTTCCGACCTGCACCCCTGGGGGGAAAAAACAAAAATGGAGAGAAACGCGACCTGCGCGGGGGGCCAATTTTCATATCTCAAGATCCACCCGGCCGATCCGGCTGAAATTTTCACAGCATGTACCCCTGCCCATAGGCTCTTCACACAAGAAGTTTCAGCCCGATCGGTCCACTCCTTCGCTGGCCCCAGGCCAAACAATGTCCAGATTATACACATTGCGTCAAATTTTCCCTATTCTAGGGGGAGCGCTAATGCGCTCCCCCTAATATATATATATATATATATATATATACAATCAATCGCATTTCATTTTATATAATGTTTGATTGTATCAATTCTCGGCAAGATCAGCACAGAGCACACCTATATATATATATATATATATATATATACACTAGCGTAGATACGGGGCGGGCGGGGCGGGCGGCCGCCCTCCCCGAAATAATGGCTTTGCCCCCCTGAAAATTTGGGCAAACGAAAAATTTTACGCCCGCGCGGAGCGCGGGCGTTTAATGTGATTAGAAACATGCACAAATTGTACATTAATGCTTCAAAATAGCTCAACATTGATGCATTTTCTACACCATTAAAAAATTTTTGCGCCTTCGGCGCGAATTTTGGCTATTTACATTATCAAAATTATTATTTTTCATTAAGCATGCTAACGAATGTTTGTATATATAACTAGTTGCTTTGCAGTTTTGCTGTTAAATATCTGCGTTATTCCCAACATCTCAGCTTCGGCATAATTGGTTGATATGATCAGGATACGCAGTTCTTAATGGGAGCATCCTAATAGTTTGAGTTTTCGGACAAGACAGTAAACGTAGAAAATAGCAAATATATAAAGGTGCGAAATGTTGTTAGACAATTGATAAATCATTGTAAAGAATTAAATGTTTCAATAGCGTTTAATGGCGAACTTTAAAAAATTTTCCCAACTTCTGGGGGGCTCCGCCCCCCAGACCCCCCGTTTGGGACTTGTGTACCTATTATAATTAGACCTCTGCTAGTTTGCTTTACTTTACCTTGGTTTACCTGCTTTCTAGTTCTGTTATTAACTGCATTATACCAAACATGATCTGCCTTCAACGACGGATAATGGATATGCTTAGAATACCCTGTTCCAAATGGGAGCATCTTAGTCTTAGTTTTCGTACGGGATTGTGGAAGTCAAAAATTTAAATAGGTAGCAAATTAAACTACAAAATTTAGTTTGGGAACTGATAATATACAATGCAAAGAATTCAATGTTTCAGCAGCGTTTTAACGGCAAAATTTAAAAATTTTCTCAACTTCTGGGGGCTCCGCCCCCAGACCCCCGCTTTGGGTTTTTGCGTGCCGCTTTCGGTTACAACAGCATTAAGCTATGTATATATATATATATATATGTACTGAACTAGAAAACTTATATTACCAGGTAAAGTTACAGCATATGTAGCGTGCATACAATTATTGCGCAAAAAATGAAATTTACCACCCCCCAGCCTTCGGTCAACACCGCCCCCCCTGAAAATTTTTAGTAAATACGCTACTGTATATATATATATATATATATATATATTATATATATATATATATATATATATATATATATATATGCTCTCAATGTTTCTGATAGCACATCGAAGACAGCGTATTTATGTCTGTGAAAACCTCGACTTGATAAAACTGTTGTTTTGCATTCTGAAGTAATTGTGCCATTCTGAAGCTCTCTCATTATTCAGCAAAGCAACACATAACAGGCTTCAAAGTTCGCGCGAATAGGGCGGAAGGAGGGAATTCCCTATTCGGCGACAAAGCTGGTTTCTTTCATTTTAGTCGCCGAGTAGATACCCTATTCGGCGCACAAAGCTGGTTTCTTTCATTTTAGTCGCCGAGTAGATTCCCTATTCGGCGCACAAAGCTGGTTTCTTTCATTTTAGTCGCCGAGTAGATTCCCTATTCGGCGCACAAAGCTGGTTTCTGTCATTTTAGTCGCTGAGCAACGGCATTTTTCCGCTTCAGCAGAATCTCAATTGTAACCATGCACCGTGTATTTAACATTCAAGTCTTTCCCTATTCTACCAAGTTGGTTGCCCGTCGAGGGCATTTTCCTCCCTAGTTTACATATATACATGCTGTGAGGAGCAACGAAGGGGGTCTATTGCATCACTTTTCCCAAGTAATAAATTCAGTCAAAGAAGAAAAGGAGCGAAAGCTGAAGACTACTTCTATCTTCCGCTTAAATTATATGATTTTGTATCAGTCCATCGTTATTTTTTCAAAAAGTATCTATTGAAGCAATACGACTTTTAGCCTTTGGCAGCTTCTCGTAGACCATTCTCAATGATAGTATACTTCAACCACGGGCATACGTGTGCTTGGGGGGTTCCCCCCCAGACCTGAGCTAACCCCCCCCCCAGAATCCGGATTTTCCGGTGAAAAACCGGAAAATCCGGTTTTTCGGCGGCCGTCGACCGCCCTTCACCCCCCCCCCCCCAAAGTTTCCCCTCCTGCACATGTCTGACCACGGGGTTTTTCGAACTTTCGAAAACCGGTTCTAAAATCTTCTGGACTCAGATTCTGAAGAGCTGCCCCCTTTCTTTGCGTTCTTGTAATTATCATAAAGAAATAATGAAAAACGCCTGCCCTGCAGTCACTATAGGCAAAAGCCTAAAGTCTGAAACACAGGAGAGAGCCGCTGGGATTGTCGCCTCTCTCCTTGTACTTTCTTGTTCTAGACTGATTCGTGATATGAACTTTGACGTGGTGGTGTTCGACACGGCGCCGACGGGCCACACTCTCCGTCTCCTCTCCTTCCCGGCCGTCGTGGAAAAGGGTCTGGAGAAGCTCCTTCGGATCAAGGCCACCTTTAGTCCTATGATTAATCAGGTCATTTCTACATTATATCCTTTATACAATGTGTTTCTTGTTTCGTTTTCAGTTTCTCGTTGTCAGTAATTGTGCAATTTCTGCCTGCCATCATTCAGGTTTTTGTACTGAGATGCGGTTTTGAGGTTGTCATAGTCACTTTTCAAAGTACTGGACGGCTATAGCTTTGCTGTTCAGCGACATAATGTGTGTTCAGTCTATCTTGTACTGTATTTACAGATTCACAAGATCAGGGTTGGGTCTCTTGCTGTGCAAAATAGCATGCGTACAAGTGAAGTTACATGTGCAAATTTGATTGCTAAAGCAAATATAGGTCCTTCACGCATCACAAATCGGTCCTAGCTTCGGATTTTGGAGGGGATTTTCCGTGTCTACGAACACATTTTCAAATTTAGTGTTCGCCCAGTAGGGCATAATTCTGGCATTTTTTAGGGTTTTAAAAGTGGGGGGGGCTTCGCCCCCCCCCTTAGGGAGGGGGAAGTGGGGGGGCAGCCCGTGGTATAAATTTACCTAAAGTTATAGCGAAACATTAGAATTTTTAAGGAACAAACGCAAAAAATCGCTGTTTTAGGCTGAAAATGAAGTCATAAGTCTATTAATTAGCTAAAAAGTGAGAACATTTTTGAAAATTTTGACCTCAAAAACTAAATTTTGCAACACTTGGCGACCCCCAAACAAGTGGGTGGCTCCGAAAAGTGAAGGTGAGAACAGAAAAGAAGCGAAAAGTGGGTGAGGGCCCCCGCCCACCCCACCCCCCGCCACTAAAAAATGCCAGTAATTTTTGGACAAATTTGGGGCGAGTGAACAAACACTGCCTCAGACGGTTGCTGTGTGCCATTGCCAGAAGTCTTGGCCAATGACAAATTCAAGTGAGAAACCACACGTTCCTACTTATATGTATGTGCATATACGTACGTATTTTACGTTTATTATGTTATTTTTGTTCGTCTACTTTTTTATTTTATTATTTTTCAGATGAGCCGACTCCTGGGCATGCCGGACATTTCTGGAGACGAGGCGACCAGGAAGCTGGAGGAGACCCTACCCACCATTCAGCAGGTCAATCGACAGTTTAGAAATCCAGTAAGTGCATATTGAAATGTGTATGATGGACGCAATAGTTCAGCAATTTACGGACATTTCGTGAAGTAATATGCTGACATAATCATTTTGAGTCTTGCCTTGACAGAGTCCAAATCCTCGACTTTGGGGGGGGGGGACCAGAGCAAATCATGTTATTAAACGGATACAAATTTTTATTACATCCACGTGACTCACCCCCGCGGCTGCCCAGCCCATGACTCCGCGTCCGCATACAACAATGTACTACTACTACATCTGGATCTGACACGACAATGCTGGTGCGCACAAGCGGCAATCGGTGCGTACAAGCCAATGCGATTAAACCGTAAGCGGTCTGACAGAATACATTGACGGTGGATGAGTAGCAAAGAAACTGTTCGAAACTGAGGTGTATACACTTCTGACTGATGATTTGCTTAGGCAGGGGAACGAACGGTCAATCTGAAAAGGAAAGCATTGAAAAAGCAGTTCAACAAAAAAGTATGACGGCTACAACAGTTTTTTTTTTAATTTCTCACTCTTAATCTATACTCACTTGATTATTGCTGCGGTTGTATTTGTTGTAGGATCAGACGACATTTGTGTGCGTCTGCATCGCGGAGTTTCTGTCCCTGTACGAGACGGAGCGTCTGGTCCAGGAGTTGACCAAATTCGGGATCGACACCCACAATATTGTGGTCAATCAACTCCTCCTCCCGTCGGGTCCCTCCTCCTCTGTCCCTTCCGGGTCGCCGGACTCCCCCGCCCCCGTGGCCTGCAAGATGTGCGCTGCACGAATGAAGATTCAGAATAAGTACTTAGAACAGGTGCGTTGTAGACAGCAGACGTGTCAAACCCGTTTTTCTTCCCTTTTCCATAACCTCTTGTGGTCCTCTTATCTATGGTTCTATAGTTTTTAAAAACTGTAAATTGACTATAGGTCATAATTCAACACTTTGTGAGAGTCGTTGTTATAGAGACACAGTATAACAAACACACACTAATGTTAGCTGCAACATGTTGTGTACTTTAGTTTCTACACATTCTACAATCTTTCTGTATACGTATGTCATTTTAATTTAATTACTTAATTTAATTAATAATTTTAATCCATCAGTTTGTGTGATTTGGTCATTCTGTTCATAACCGACCATCTTTACATATGTTCTATTGTCCGTGTTTAGATTGAAGACTTGTATGAAGACTTCCATGTGACGAAACTGCCACTTCAGGAAAAGGAAGTCCGTGGAACGGATAGCATTAGAACTTTTTCGGAGTTTCTGGTGAATCCTGTTGAGCATTCCCCTTAACGTTGCCTCTCTGCAAATACGTAGGCTATTTTAATTTGATACTTGTTTTTGTTCTGGTTACTTGCATGCTACATCTTATTTATTTTTCGGAGTAAATGGCTTTTGTTCCAGTTGATGTTCCTCATGTAGTTGGGTTGGCACTTAACTTAGATTTTTGGGCATTCTGGTCAACTAGGAACAGCTAAGGTAGCTGTTTTAGTTATACTCTTTCGAGGGAGAGGTTATTGCAGTGTGTGCGGACTTTAATTGTCATATGTTTACGAAGACTACTACTCTACTCGTCATACTGTTAGGAAAGCTACTGATTTTCATCGGATTCTTCGTAGCTGGAGTCTTCCTCGAAGAAGACGATGTCATGGCGGACGAGGAGCCCCACCTTTTCGCCGAGCCACCGCATCTTCTTGACCACATCGTCCTGCATGAGCTTGAAGCACATGGCTATCAGGGCCATACCCAGCATCAGGTAGATGGAGCACAGCAGCAACTTCTCCTGTCGGTGCTGGTTCAGGGACTTCCCCGGAACCAAGTCTCCGAAACCTAAAGCATTAAGCATATTGCAAAAAAGGAAACGTCACTACAAGGCAGAGGACAGTGACTTCAGTTCTCCAACAAAATCACTTCAGCACCTGAGATCAATGTCCGAAAATACAGGCGTACCGGTGGGATTGGAGGAACCCAGCCTTTTCCGGTTTCCCATCCCTCGAGCGACAGGCTGCAGTTGCATCTAATCTAACCGGAATAGAAGGAATTCGTATCCAGACTGCTCGCTCACCACTGTGAACAAATGCATTTCACGAAAAGCAACACATGTTATTTGGTTAAAAAACATGACCGTGTACTCTTGACTTTCGCATTTACTGCAATTTTCAAGCTATGGTTTCCTGTGTTTTAGCTAAAACATTACCAATAGTTGTCAGAGTAATGAAACAGAAGTAGCATCCGTCCAGAAGACTCCAGTCTTCCCAGATGGCAAAGACGAGACCGCCGATTATGATGAACCCGACGACGGTCAGAATTCCGAAAGAGACCGGCATCCGGTGTCGCAGAATCCGGGTTTCCGTCTCGATCCGAATTCGCCGAATCGGTCGCAGCACGGGTCGTCGTGGAGTCTCGATCTCCGAGATCTGATCCGATCCCATCGGGGAATTCAGCGACGACTCCGCTCCTACAGATGTTTCCTCTGTCCGACCTATTAAACATTTGGAATTCTGCACAGTAGCCTATTCTTTGAACAGTAAAAGTAAAAAGGTTAAGGCTCTGAAATAATACTAGTCTCTAGATTTTTAACATGACAGAAGTTGGAAAATTCTGATGCTCATGTATCTGATCGCCCAGTCCTAAATCCACAGGTATTATAAATTTGAATCCTTATGAGTGTTGGGGTTGGCTGTACATACGTTCAAAATTCAAATAGTCAACAATCCAATTCCATTCTAGTTATATATTGACTACAAATTAAAGTTCTAACCTGACTCGTCAGAGAGCTGAAAACTGACAGGTGCAGATTTTTCTCCTGCCGAATTAGAAGGAACGGCGAGATAGATATTTGTGGCCGTCCCTTCGCTGGAGTGGGACTTGGAGGTGGTGGATCCCTCCGTGGAATCGCTGATCCCACTTTTCCGGGCCATCGTCCCGCTGCGAAACTCCCCACCGCCTCCGCTGATTCCGGGCAGAAGGAAGTCCCGACCCCCAGTGGACTTGTGGTGCAGACTGTAGTGACGCTAAAATTAAAACAACAGGGGCCAATTTCATAAAATCTTGCGGATTTGCAAGTGCGAGTTTGCCAGTACTCGCACTTGAAACGCAAGTGCGGACTACAAGTGTTTCATAAAACTTTTCCGCAAACTTGCGGAAATTAGCTAAGCAAGTTGTGGAACTTGACCCACTTGCAACGCAAGTGCGAGTACTTGCATTGCAAAAGTGCGAGTAGAAGCAAAAATACCGTAATTCTTTAAAAAATCGTAGCTTTTTCAAAACAACTTAAAATTTACTGAAATTTTCACAAAGTATGCAAAAGATGTCAAAGCAGTTAATAATGAATTTTGGTTAAAGCCGACGAAAACTAAGGAAGATATTCCAATTTTTCAAAAATCGACTAGTTGAAATCTACTAGACGACTTTACTCGCAGTTGCAAGTTGCAAGTGACTGTTCCAGCGAGTTTTATGGAACATTTACTTGCTGCTAGTGTTCAAGCGAACTTGCAACTTGCAACCCACTTGACTCGCAATTCAAGTGCAAGTGCGGATTCCGCACTTGACACTTTATGAAATACTTGCAACTTGCAAATCCGCAACTTGCAGCTGCGAGTTGCGGAATCCGCAACCTGCAAAGTTTTATGAAATTGGCCCCTGGTCTTCCTTAACTCTCAGTTAGTGTTTGTTGTGGAATCCGCAACTTGCAAAGTTTTATGAAATTGGCCCCTGGTCTTCCTTAACTCTCAGTTAGTGTTTGTTGTGGAGGGGGAGAGAAAGCCCTGAAAACGAAATGGAAGTGGCGATTGACCAGAAACGAAACAATTAGAAAAGATTAAATTTAGAAACGTATTAATACAGGAAATATTAAATATTAGCTGACTTTATTCATTTATGTGCTGGATTATTTTTGACATTTTCTTTAACAGCAAAGAAGTCCAATTACCGTGGACAGTTTCTGTCTTCTGGTGGTGGGACTTCCGTGAACGGTGAAGGTTCTGACGGGGGGATGGTGAGGCGCCAGCTTGAGGGTGTTGCCTCTGGGGACCCGAAGAGACTTGGTCCGCTGGAGCTGTCTCGTCGGTAGCTTCGTCGGCTGACTTTGAGCGGAGGCCCGTCTCTGTCTTAGCGACGCGCTCATCCCCCCGATCTCCGTTTTGGGCTGTGTCGGCACATTGTACCTGAAGGAAAACCTGCGCAGTAGTGACGAATTGAAACAATCAAGAGCTGACGAAACAATTGAATGGTTCAGGAATTCAGGACCATCGTAAATGCTAATGCTTAAATTTTAACCGCACTTACAGACTGGAGGTTCTTCTTCGGGCGGGAAAAGGTCGAGCAGGGAGGTTGGACGCCCGACTGACTTTTCCAAGATCCAGGACTTTCACCTTGCTGGAATGATCAGCGTCTGCTCTGGGAACTCGAAGTCTTTGAACAGAAACTGAAATGGAAAAATGCAAAATATTAAACAATTTGAATTTAAGTTTCACTTATGTATCAAATATTTTGTGATAGCTCTGATCTGGTGGATCCAGCCTCCCCGTCTCGTATCTCTTCCCATCACACAGCATTTTGTTTTGTCTGAATTTTTGCAGATTCATACAACGGGGGCACAGTCCAGTTGTGCTGCCTAGTTAGCTACCCAAAAAAGCAGTACGTTTTCAGAATAGCGCCATTCTAATCAATTTTGGAGCAAAGGCGGGTCCATTCCGTGCGTACCTCGTCTAATTGTGGCAGTGCGGGCAAACGTGGATAGGGCGGGTTGCTTCGGTTCCGCCAGAGTTCGATGTCGTCCGCTCAGCCCCGCGGCTCCCCCCGTGCTCGCCCCCGTCTGGCAATAGATGCAGCACAGTTGGAGATAGAGGAAGCTGAACATCTTGGCCATCGTTTCCGCGATGTTGGCCAGACAGAGGAGCATCAGGGGGATCCCGATCGTCGCGTAGACGATCGTCGTCAGTCGACCAATTGTCGTCTTCGGCGCAATGTGCCCGTAGCCTAAATCAGCAAACGAACTGGCCAAAGTTCACCGCCTTTCGCTAGGAATTCAAACACTAGAATTTGGCAAAAGCTATGTAATGCATAGCTATCTGCAAACACCCACAGGCAGTCGACGCTCGACATTAAATATTGCTACACAAGTAGTGTCCGGTTAGTCTGATTAGGTACATACCAAGTGGGTCCATCCCAAACATCTGACTAAGTGAGTATGATCCACACCTACCGATGGTGGTGAACGCGGTCACGGAATAGAGGAGAGATCCCAGGAAAGTCCATTGGAGCTTCGGATTGTCATCATCCCCGTCGTATCCCTCCAGATTCACCGCTGCCACCAACTTCTCCTCGTATTCCCGGAAAATGTCTTCTGCTTTCTTCTTGAACACGGATTCCGTCAACGCATTTTGGGAAGTACTGTAGTCACGCAATTTTGACACTATCTGAAACACTCAGTTTATTGTGTGTAAAGCCTGTACACACTCTGAACAAGGATGGTACACAGTAATTAGTTAATTATATCAACTGTACAATGCACGTATACCATATCTATAACGGTGAGATATGCTTTCCCTTAGGGTTCACAGATTTATTGCAAAGCTTAATCATGTAAACTATGTTAAATTGGTAAAGACTACCTGATGAATATCATCTCGCATGTGGCCCTTAAGTCTGATCTCCTCGGGTAATTCTATGGCTCGGAATGTGAAGGCGCCCAAGACCGCATAGAGCCCCACCAACAGGCAGAGACCCACATTGGAGAACAGAATGGAAAAGAGCTAAAATGACATAAGGGTACATGATTGGCTTTTTCTTGCCACGTATTCTCTTAGATATGAAACGCCACGAAGAACACATAGATCAGCATAGCTAAATGATGTTCACAACCTAATATTATAATTTGTAGACTGCCCGTAGCATTATGAGCATGTTTGAGGTCAATTGGAAGTTTACTTTACAGTTTAGTATGAAGAATCAATTGCAGACTGATAGTGCAGTGCAGATTAGTTGAGCTTTTGTCAGCTCAAAAAACGGGCATTACGCTAAAACGCGGGAGGAGGACTAGATGGTAATGAAATTACTTGGGATCACCAGAGACCTTCGTATCGTGACCCCACAGAGACCTAAGAGAGGGAGACCGAGAGAACAAATAACAATATCTTTGGGTAATCCAGGGAGAACAAGTTGGAGTTTATGAACCTGAAGGGTTCAAGTCCATCTATCCTCCGCTGTTACGTATGTAGGTGCTCACTAGGGCCAGTTCACACTGGGCAACTTTTGAGCAACTTTGTTGAAGCAACTTCAGTTGCCACACGAAAAAGTTGCAGCAACTTGCACAAACAGATGTTTCGACTAGTTGAAGCAACAACCTATCATATGCAGGAATTCTAGCGAGCATATTTTTATAATTTGAATTGACCAATCAACGTGCTAGTTTAGTTGCCGCTATAAATCGCGCGATTGCGGCAACTTGGGTGCAGCAACTTTTTTCTCAGTTGCCACTACATTCACACTGGGCAACTTTTGAGCAACTTGGTTGAAGCAACCAAGTTGCTTCAACTAAGTTGCCCCAACGTTGCCTAGTGTGAACTGGCCTTTAAGAATCCAGCTTATAGTTCGGTTTAAGAGAATGTACTATTAGGAAGATATATACGAAAAATCTTTTTGCACTTAATGAACAAGTCTTGTATATACCTTTCGAATTATCCAGAGTGCAACTCCTTTGCCTACTCTGCTCAGGGAGCTCTGGTTGCTTCGGATTTCTTGGGAAGAGTCCATGAGAAAGAGACGGTTTCAGAAAAAATGGGTCAAATAAACTGAACTGAGACTTAGCTCAATTTCATCAACAAGGAGGAAAGCTAGTTCTATCATTAGTTGAGTGAAACTTTGACATTGCGTGACTCTAAAATTTAAAAATTCAACAACTTTATTTGGATCCCTTTCTGTCCTTTTTGATGGCAGCTTGGCTCCAGCATTCAGGTTGGGAAATATTATGATAACAATGACTGGTTTGAAATTTCCAAAATCTAAATGCCATCATTTCCGCTGCAAACGGAGAACTGGTTAAGAAGCGAAGCGGAGTACAAAGGAAATGTTTTTCTTTGAAAGAGCAGCCATTGTCTTGAAATCTATCTTTACCCGCAGCACAGGCAACTAAATATATCATTAATCCTTATAATCTTAAGGTTAATTAAATAGGCTTATGTAAGACATATTCCTCGTTCTCATTGACATTGACGGCGCCGACTCCAACGGATTACAGATTTCGCTCTCCACTGCTACAAATTTGTATCACAGTCCGGAGTTTTTTTTGGTGTTTTTCAGACCGAAATTTATTCTGAATTCAGCAGCAAGCCCGTAGGAACCCTTCAGGTGATGCTTTTGTTTGTCCGTTCTGCACAGAATCACTTTAAAGTTATATATGTGCTCGTCTCTCCTGGCTCTGTATAGTAATGTCATTCCGTTGTTGTGACTGACAGCTGACGACTTCTACTCTGTCATATTAAAAATTTGATGAGTTTCCTTCCATTAAAAATTATTTTTGTAAAAACTGTTAACAATATTTTCATAATTATTCTCAATAGTTTATTTTGTTCTGGAGGTTTGCCTCATAAAACCGGCTTTTCCACCCAAAGGCTTTCAAAAGCGCAGATGTGTAGACTGACGGAGGACTGGTATATTGGCTGTGATAGAGTGACTAATTCTCTGTGATAATACCAATTATGAGGGCACTTGAAAAATATGACATTAAAATCAACAAAAGCTCTCTATAATTCATGATTTTCAGTCTTTACTCAATTAGCCCTGACTAATACCTCTTTTGTTGGCACAACAATTTGGAGACCCAGGTTACAATAGTAAAATAATTTTCGCGACAAGAATTTTGGACCTTCCTCACAAAAACATGCATTTTTGACTGACACCTACCTACGCATAGTGTGCTTGGTACCAATCCTACGTATGCAACGAAAAATTTGCCACACAGCAAGCATGTATTATTTAAGTGAAACAGTATATATATATATATATATATATATATATATATATATATATATATATATATATATATATATATATATATATATATATATATATATATATATATATATATATATATATATATATATATTAAATTTAAATTCAAAGAGTCAGTTGTAGCTATATTGTGTCCTACAACCTTCAAAATTAATGGACTCATTCTTTTTGTCACAAAACTATGGTGGTTATTACATAAGATTTTGTTCAAATAATCTTAAAGTAATTATTGAGGCTGAGACGCTCAGGTGTCTTCTCATGTTTACATTAAAATTCACGCTTTATTTCACCGATTTTCCTTGTCATAAAATTTAGAGAATGATAAGGAAGAAATATTAAATTCACTTTAATAATTAATATTTTCATTAGTGTATCCTGTTTACTCCATTTTCTCAATTCTCTGCCAAAAGTAGATTCAAACCCGGAGGTGCGTAAGTAACAAAGTCATTGTGAAGAACTGTTGACCTCGCCTTCCCTTCATTTCAAACAGTGTTTCCGACCACCACTAAAAGGTGATAAAATTATTCTGGCTGTGATTTTGATAAATCAAAATTCCATTATCACTACTTCCTGTTCAATTAATGGTATAATTAGATTTCAATCCAAATAAAATAAGTTCGTGTGAGCGCAACGGTGGGTAACGAAGGGGCTCTTACGCTTCTCCTCAGCCATAACTTTTGATTTTTTTGACCAATAACTTTGAAATTTTGTATGGGTACATATATACTGGAAGCGTATGAATTCAAAAATTTTAAAACTTTAAAACATTTTTAAAAATTTTAGTTTTGTTTGGTAAGGGGAGAGTGGGGGACCAAGGGGAACCGAAAAATTTTTTGAAAAAAATTGGCTGAAAACTTGCATATAGGTTATTCAGGAACGCTGAGCACGAAACTGAAATCCGTTTTTCGATTCAGCTTTTCGTCAGCTCAGTACAAGCTTAGCTTACGTGTTAAGCTTACAACTTTAGCTTATAGTGAGCCAACAAAAAGCGGAATCGAAAAACAGATTTCAGATTCGTGCTCAGCGTCCCTGAAAACCCCTGTATGCGAGTTTTCAGCCAGATTTTTCCAAAAAAATTTTCGGTTTCCCTTTACCAAACAGAAATTTAAAATTTTTAAAAATTTAAAAATTCTTGAATTCATAAGCCTCCAGTATGCACCCATATAAAATTTCAAAGTTATTGGTCAAAAAAGAAAAAGGTATGGCTGGGGGGGGGAGCGCAAGAGACCCGAACGAAAAAGGCAAGAAACTAATTTTATTAACATCCTCGACCCTTTAGAGCAGACGTAAGAGAAAAAAGTCTATTGTTGAACGGATGTCCGCAGCTTAATCTTAATTTTCTTGTACAATCCGCACTTAGGTAGAGCAAGCACTCCCCAATCTAAGTACATGATCTGTTGGTTACATGTGTTCTTACAACATTTTTTCATTTCTTTTCAGCTTTGTTTTTCACTTGGTTCCTGTTTTTCCTTTCAATTGGAGCCAAGGTTTTTAGGCTTAACACAGTCAATTCCTATGCAACGCTCCCTGGAAACCAAAGGGAAAATTATTTTTCCAGAATTTTTGTGCCAGTTTCTGCAGACTTATGCAATTCTGTAAACGATTAACAGCCAAGCCAACCGGTCACACTACTTTCACAACAATCAGAATCCACATCAGTTTTTCGTTTCTTTCACTCACTTTTCTACGGGTTTTGTCGATTTCACGTTTTGGGGTGAAATGTTCATAATTTAAGATTTATTTTAAATTCCTGAGGGCCGATAGAATCTTTCAAGTTTTACATTTTACGATACTCCTTTCCTGTTTGAACTAAAAATTGAGGGCACATTTTATTAGTGTCAACTTTGGACACGGAAATTTATACAGCCATATATATGTAGTTAATACGTATGTAGTTTGGATGGTACTTTTACATGGATTTCTGTTGACAATATTTAATCATAAACCTTATGACACAACAATAAAACGTGTTAATAGTTTCCCCCGCTCTTTCAATAATTTCTGGGGCGTAGGACAATTTCCACTGTAATTATCTCTGTATCAGTTGTCCTCTTTGTTCAACAAATTTATGAGAACATTTTTGCAGGCACAGAAAGTCAAAGAAAGTCATAAAATCGGAAATGGCTCATGTAAGTGTTCAGCACCTGTCCTAAGGTGGTCATATTTCAAATCAGCTAATTTACAAAATTATTTGAAAAGTGTCCAAGCCTGCAGGCGGTGGGCTGGGCTTAACTTGAGTTGGATGATTCTTCAGAATCCACACCAAGTCAGTGGAGCGATCGGCGATAAACTTGTGAAACGGTCCCTCCCTGGTCCCTGAGTCAGTGATAGACTCGAAAGATACACATTGGTAAGAGAAGAGTGTCATAAACTTCCGACCAAGTGTTTGACAAGAGCTCGTAATTCCCCTCAGAATACTTCGATGGAATCCGAACTGTGTGTTACGCACATTTCCAGCTAATATTCATGTTGGCTTCTTCGGCACGAGAGAGGCAAGAGTTTCAATTAAATTTGTACAAACTTTCTATCACATAAATTGAATATAGCGGAGAGGAAATTTCTAGACACCAAGTTTGATAACAAACTTTTCCCTCTTCTTATGACAAAATCCCCCCAATTCTACTTCTGTTATCATTTCCAAGAGAAAGTTACCTCAACTTTCAAAGTGAATTTCTCTTGTCTCGGATAAAATCCATTAGCTTAATGATAAAGTTGGAGTCAAAAAGTTTACTGAAACTAAAACTTTTTACTCTAAGTGGTTGTCTCAATTTTTGAATAAAAGTATGATATATTGGATTGATTTTTGACTGCCTAATTCTTAATCGGTCAAGATAAAAGCTTCCGCAAAACTTTTACTTAGAACACGAACAGTTAAGAAAAGATAATTTCTACACTTAGCGAGACTTATTTCGGTAATAAACATGTAATTTTCTATTGTTTAAAGAAATCTCTCAATTGCACAAAACGTAAACCTGAACTTGGACAGTACGGTAGATGTTAGAACATAAAACATAGCTAAGTTTATACGTAACTTTTAAAAACTACGTAATTAGTTTAGTTTAATCTTTTTAATCTCTTTAACTTTATCCCCCCCCAGAACCCCAATTAAACTTTATCCCCCCCCAGAATTAAAACCTGCCTAAAAGCACTAATTCAGTGTCACATTGTGTTTTATTGTATTATTTATTGTATGGCTTCATATTGGAGCCTGATGAATTAAAAAAATTTAAAATTTTAAAATTTTTTTTACATTTTAAATTTTAGTTTGGTAAGGGGGGACCAAGGGGAAACGAATAATTTTTTGAAAAATCCATTTGCTGAAAACTTGCATACAGGGGTTTTCGGTGGCGCTGAGCACGAATCTGACATCCGTTTTTCAATTCAGCTTTTCGTTAGCTCAGTATAGCTAAAACTTGTAAGCTTATATATACTGAGCTAACGAAACGAAATAACTTTATTCAAATTGTGTTCATCTGCTGATGGAACAACTTCTAATGACTACTAAAAGGACGCCAAGTACACATTGTTTCCGTTTTACACAAATTTTGATTGCTGACCCCAATTTAACTTTATCCCCCCCAAACTAGTTGGGGGGATAAAGTTAAAGAGATCCCAATTATGTAGCAAACGGTTTTAAACTTGTGTAAATCAAAAAGCCTAAACAGGGTGTCCAGTTAGAGGTCTTAGCTAGGAAAGCAACATGTGTAATTTCTCCCCAAAGCCACCTTTTGAACTTAGCAACGGCTATGTTGTACAAAGGAGACCGCTTAGGCCAACTATTTATAGCAACTGCCTTAAACCATACAGTGCAAATATTGGAACAAAATTTGTAAATAAGGAAAGGCAAACGCCGCTATAAGTGCAAATCTTTGAGCTTGTGGTCCTAGAAAACGTTTATGCTAAACAAAGGAATTTGGGCTTTGCTCTCTCTCCAATGTGTTTGTTAGGAAGACTTATACTTAATGGCAAAGTAAACATATTAACAGCTGTAGGACTTGGCTTTTGAAAATTCCTCTAAACTTTATCGCTGGACCTGAGCAATCCCGTTTATTGCAGTTGCAAAAAGGCAATAAAACAGCAATTTTCATACCGAAAACGGGTTGATTTTCACATTCACACGCTAATCGTATGGTGATCAAAAAGCTTAACTGAAATTAAAGCTATCACAGCACATAACTCTGTTTACTTCCAAGTTTGTACCACAAATCAGAAACCAGTTGAACTTGTTAAAAATGAGAAATTTTTGATATTTGTCAAAAAGATGGCGTAAAACTTTAGAATAATGTTAACAATTTTTGTGCCCACACCCATTAAATAATCGAGTCGAAGTTAATTCGGTGCTAATGCTCATACAATAGATCAAATATAAATTTAGCTATGGAAACGCCCCCCCGCCAAGTCAGTTTGTCATATCTTTCATAGAGCGCGTCTTGTCCCCCAGGTAGGGAGCGGGCAATAAATTTCCTCAAAGGTAGACAGGGGGAGGGCAATAAATCTAAATCTTTCACACAGAGTTAGAGCCTTTTGAATTTAGGGGGTGGGTTACGCAATATCGTGGAGCCGAAAGCGTGTGACGCCACTTGTGTTGATCCCCAGAATTAATTGTGACAATGTTGGTTGACCCTCTTGAGACAGACCCTACTTACGTTTACTACCTCAGGAAATCTTCAAAGAAAAGGGTAGAAAAGACCTCCTAAGAATGCCAGGTTTCAATGGAATTCCTTAGAATTTAATACCTCTTCTTGGGTGGGAAATAGAGTCTAAGTAGCTGTTTCCCTTTTCAATTTGTCAACAATTTTGTTACATAATCAAGAATTCACACAGACGAGCGACCACAATCAAAACCAATTTAGTGCATTGCAAAGATTTTTCTAAACTCCTAAATCAAATATCAAGACTTTTGAATTTTTGGAAAAAATTCTTAAGCCATAAGAGTTCCTTGTTTCTGCTTTTCATCGTGGTGAGGCCGAAAGAGGTTGTTACGTCACAACTTTAGAGTAATGAGAGGAAATGTATGCTTAGTGTTGTCTCTGGTTGGGAGTAAATTTTCAACAGAATGACAAATTATCAGCCTTAATTTCCCAGAGAACTCATTAATTAAACTAAGTGGGTTCCTTCACTAATTACTCACTTTCAGTCAACGCTGAACAGAAGGCTAGCTCAAACTTAATACTCAAAACTAAACAAGATGCATTAAACTGTCACTAATATTTACAAATATTATCTGTTAATTTGAAGGAATAGCTAATCCAGCTATTAAATAATTCAAAATTAATTAAACTAGAATCTACATAAAAAATTACGAGTGTTAGAAAAGAGCAGCAACTAACCCCCTACAGTGCTAACATCTAACAGAGCCCTAAATCATGTAAACTAAAAAGCGATTACGCCAGCATATGTATTTTATCACAGAAGATAATCAAATGTACATCTTCGACAGTGTACGCCACAAAAAGCAAAAATTAAAAACAACAGGAACAACAAACAAAACATGACCTCACGACAAGCCCCCCCCCAAGTTCTCGTCAGATCCCACAAAACCTGATACCCACCCAACCAGATATGTTTCAAGTACTCATATTCAAGATTCCGTAGTTAACATCAACAAAATTATAAAACAAGATTTAATATATTACATAATACTGGATTTATCATTCAATAGATATATACAACTAGAACAGAACATAAAAACCAAAGTATGTGTGTACCTCTACAACAGCAAGTAAAGCTGTCACAACGGTTTGCATCGTTACAAATGTTTTCGATGGGTCTAATTTCGGAAAACCGTACATCGGTTTATTTATGATAAACGACATAATGCCAACGTAATCGCTTGCGTAAATTTAATCTAAATGTTAGCATGAATGTAATTTTAGAGTTGCAGTTTATAATTTAGATGTTTCAAAGATTGTAAACTAAAGCAGAAAGTATACGTAATACAAATATAACTTTGTATAACTAACTACATATTTACTCACATAAAAACATTATATATGCAATCATAAAGCTAAAAAGTTCGAATGCTTTTGTAAAACAACTGGAATAGAACGAAATCGACAACAAACACATAGCCAACAGTTAATCATAAAAAATAATGGAAGCGAAAAAATAGGTAAGAAGTATATTACAACAATATGGTTAACAAAGCATGACAATACTTACAAACTTTTGATTATTACATTTTTGATTTGTAATTACAGCTAAAGCTAAAATAGATGATGCGATAACGATGGTTGCAAAGCAATTTCTGAGCAAAAACTTCAACAAAAATTAATGCCTATACATATTATAACAAAAGATTTCTACCCCTTTTATTAGCAAAATCTGTTATAGGAAACATGAGTTTCTGAGCGGTTTCCAACTTAAAAGCTTTCATTACAGTTTGGTGAATTCAAAACAAATTTACATATGATAATAAGCTGCTCATTAGAGCACATAAACATGATAATGGCAAGATGTACTTGTTTAGAAAACAGGTATATACGTACAGCACAATTACAATAGCAAAGGAATTGACAAGCCAGTTGAGACTATGGGAAGAACAATTAACTAAAACCAAATCGCAAACGCAGACTAAATAATAAAAATACACAATATTAGAAACGAAGAAAAACCAAAAGGAACAATCTAATAAGCTTTCAGGAGAAGCTCGTACTGAACTTCAATTTGAATATATACGGTTTTCTAAATCTCCCCTGAAAATTTCCGAAAACAACTTTCCAAAAAAATTTGTACAAATTTTCAAAAATAAAAAATTTTGTTAAATTTTGTAAAGGTTTCAGAAATCCTGAAAGCTTGAAAAAACTGCAACCGACAAAAACCACATTCTATAAACAGTATAAATACGTACAAACTCGATTTTTACGCATAGCGCATAAGACTAAGACTCTACCAGTAATTTCAGACGGTTAAATACAATACACACAGGGGCGGATCCAGGGGGGGGGCGGGGGGGGGGGGGCCGCCCCCCCCCGTCGCGATTCGAAGGTAGGAAAAATTAGGGAGAGAAAGAGGAAAAAGGGCAAAAAACCAAAAAATTTCGCTCCTCCGGCGCGAATTTTCTGCTTTTTAACCGCATATTTAGTGCATTTATGAAGAAAAAGCTTAATATGCATCCGATTTTTCGCAGAAAATTTCCATTTTTGCCTAAAAATGTCAAGAATTTTAAAAGTTTTCTCAGTTCTCCAGAATGAAAAGAATTAAAGATCCGAAGACCGATTTTATTGCAAAAACAAAAAATTTCTTCAACTTCTGGGGGGCTCCGCCCCCCAGACCCCCCAAGAAAAAAATTTGACCGCCCCCCCCGTCACGAAATCCTGGATCCGCCAGTGAATACACATGGTACAGTAAAATACAAAATTACAGAGATATAGGTTTTAAGGCTTAACGGGAGGATCCCAAAGATTGCCTCCGCATATTCATTGATGGATTGTAAATCAAATGGCAGTCCGATAATCAAATAAGCGAAGTTTCATCCATAAAGAAATCGATAAATCCAAAAAAGGATTAACATCGAAAGGGATCCAAAAATCGAACAGATGAATCAGAGCAATGGGCAAAGAGATTACAGGAGAATCAGCAGATCAGAAAGGAACGAAGGAAGAATTATGCAAATTAGGTTATTAAACGAAGAATCCGGAATCCTGCTGAGAAGAACTGCGGGAGGTGGATGAACTGTTACTGCTGGCAGCGCTATTACAGTTACTGCTGGTATTATGATGGCGGTGGGACTGGTGTAAATGGGAGGGCAGTGAGGGCGCCACAGCGCCACCTGTGCCACTCAGTTCTTCTCCAAGTGCGGCGGCACGGTGGCGGACCTGTTTCAGCGACTGGAGGAGTCGTTTCTGATCGGAGGGCACCTGGATACCCATGGCCGTCAAATCGGACGGGGTCAGCCGGAGGCAGGCCTTCAGGGTCTGGAGACCCGCACGACTGAAAACGGGGCCGTAGTGGGGCAGGGAAAGGTCGGAGAGCCAACTGGACACACTCGTATCCAGACCGACAGAAGAAGCAGGAGGGGGCCCTGTGGTGAGCCGTGACCTTTCCAGGGGCGGGACAGGGGGTGCCAGAATTGAGGGGGGCGGAGAGGGATGAAGCCCGGCCAGATCTAGGGTCGTTGAGGGGGGTTCAGGTCCGTCCATGAAATCGTTGAATGGGGCGGCTGAATTGAGGAGAGCAGAGGAGGAGGCGGCGGTGGGAGCGCGATGGCGACTGTGGGAGAGGGAGGAGGCGCCCGCATGGGGAGCCGACTGGGAGGCGTCCCCACCCCCTCGACTAGGCTTACGACTTGGCAATGTCCTAAACACAAAGAATAAAAGAACACAGTCACGTCTGAAGGCTAAGATATACGTGTGCACTGTGCATGTTCTTCACAAACAAAAAGTCCATACAAACCACACAAGTCAGGCAAATATGAGATATGGAATTCCAATTCTAGTCAACATCAATCAGTTTCAAGTCCAAGAAGTATACCTGTACAACGGCAAACATTAATAAGGAAAGGAGGCACATACCGTATGGAAGTAGAGGGGTTTCGTTGATCGGCGACAGAATGATGGGAGGAGGCGAGCCGGGTGAGGGATTCCGGATTCCGCAAGAGATCGTCCAATCGCCGCAGGATCAAGGAAAAGGTGGGTCGGAGGGTCCGGTCGCTCGACCAGCACTCACTCATCAGATCGTAGAGGACCTTCGGGCAACCCTAGAAAAAAAGACAAAAATAAACAAATTAATTCTAATTCACCTGCAATAATAGATGCAGAAATGGAGTTTCAGCAGCTAATCCAGAGATCACAAGGTAGTCGTAAGAGGACTACTTTCACCGTCGCCTCTCAGGCTTGGCTATTTTCCGGAACAAATTATTTGCGGAAAAAGCTTATTTCAATTTTTTCCAGTATCTGCTCGGTTTTTCCGACAACCATAACGCCTTCAAATTCCTTATGGAATGTCAAAAGTGAGCAAATTTTAACAAATTCAAGCGTCTGAAATTTCTAAAATATTCCTAAACATTCCATTTTTACTGCAAATTTGTCGAATCTTCTCCAATTTATCAGAGGAAACACCCGAGTGTTTTCCGTAGCGGAGGCTGCGAAACAAAAGCGTTTTTTTCAGATACCCATCCTTACTGCCGGTAAAAACAAAACGGCTGGCGACCCCTCCATCCCCTAGATAGTCCACCCAAACTCAGCCACATTCAGCCAAAACATACCAGCGGCGGTGGAAGCCTGTATCCATCGTTGATGGCTTGAATCACGTCCTGATTGGACCAATCATAATAGGGTCGGTCACCCCAACTGAGCACTTCCCACAGGACCACGCCAAAGGACCACACATCGCTGGAGGATGTGTACTTTCGAAAGGCTATGGCTTCCGGGGCCGTCCAACGAACCGGTATCTTACCACCCTGGAAAAAAGGGAAACAAAAACGCAGAATGGAATTGGAACCTATGAAATATCGACGCAAAAAACTCAATTACTCCAGGTTCTGACCAACGACAAAAAAGATGTCCAATGACTTCAGGAGAGAAGGGGTGTAAGCCTATCAGTTTTAAAAAGTCCGGAATGGACTGTGTAATATGTTTCCATTCACATTTCAGGTAAGGATCGAACTAGACGGGTATGATACAACAAACCCATCTATGTCCAAGACATCAGTGTACACTACCTTAGTTGTATAGACTTGTTCAATGGTGCCCTCAGTGATCCGTGAGAGACCAAAATCGGCAATCTTGCAATTCAATTGAGCGTCTACCAGTACATTCCGAGCTGCCAAATCCTAAAATATACGTTACAAATTTACAAATAACCGGAAAAAAGCGAACACAACGTTATCCATCCATGCCTCTTTCCAACTCGGCTGAACAAACTTTCCGAAAACATGTGTTATTAAGTGAAAACAGAAAATTGCCATCCATACCCTATGAACATATCCAATATCAGAAAAATAGGTCATCCCACAGGCCACACCCCGAACCATACGAAGCAGATCCGTTAAGCTCAATTTACCCTCATGTACCTAAAACAGGAATCACCTAATATTGCTGCAAGTAAAAGGCAAAAAATCTATAAACACAACACGATGTACATGCGGTGTCACAAAGAAATACGCACGAATAAGAACAGATAGTTGGTGAACTGCGAAACTCTAAACATTTTTCCACATGAGGTGTAGTCTTAGCTCAAAACAACAAAGTGATCTAAAAGAAATAAGACTTAAGTGTAAGGTAGCTAGCTATCTACGTATGAATGGTGAAAGTAGGTACAGCCTAAACTAGGGAGTTGTTGTTAGGTCTAGCCCCCTCGGCCAGGTAGAACCAAACCAGGCTCCAACTCTCTCTAGCGAGAAAAGAGACATTACTGGTAAATGAGCAAAGGGGTCAGGACTTGGCTCGGCTCTAGAGTTGCTAGAGCACTTTAATAAATTGCTTTCAAAAGGCAAAACTTCAGCTCTTCAGACAAATGAGCGCAAAAAACTCCCTCCTAGTCAGGCCGACTTGCTGACTCTAATTACTACTTTTCAGCACAGTAGCACAGAGACAGATATTATATTGCTACATTAATATAATATTATCGTCCAGAGTATAAGCTAAACAGCTAAAAGAATTAGCCAGCTTTCTTGAGTCAACCTTGCTGAAGTAAAACAGAATACGTAAACTATGTGTCCTGTGTAACAGCAAGCAGAACATGTTGCTCTTAAAATCCGAAATTACAAATGGCAACCGTACACATACAGTTTCAGAAACATACAGGTATTAGAATTAGAATTGGAGGGGGCAAAGTTATCTGAGATGTCTGCTTTCCTCTCCCCAGGAAATTTTGGAAGTGAAACTTGGCCAAAATAGGCACCTTTTCAAAAGTTTTCAGGCTTTGCCGGAGATTTTTTGGTAAAATATCTATTTTTAGCCCCAGGCATTGTTTGCATTTCTCCATGCATATGCCAACAAACTCTAAATTTTGGTTTTGTTGCAAACATAATGCCTCACCCCTCCAAAAATCTCCCCACCGAAAAACAACCCAAAAATCCCTGCTGGTGGTCTTAAAAAACCATCTATCAGGTCAGGCAAAGAAAAAAGTCTTACCCGCAAAAAGGAATCCAAAGACCGGTTACACATATACTCGATGAGGATCATGACAGGCTCAGAGCGGGTCACGACCCCGCGAAGGCCGATCACGTTCGGGTGACTGAACTGACCCATGATGGAGGCCTCCACCAGGAAATTGGACCTCTCCCGATCCGTGCAGTCCGACTTGAGGGTCTTGATCGCCACCAGCTCCGGGGGACGATTCGGCAGGCAGAGGCGGCCCCGGCACACTTCCCCGAACTCTCCTGAAGACACAACCGAAAACAGAGTCAGTCACACTTGACTTAGTCCAGCTCGCGCACGCGGTTAGCAGAACTAAACAGTTAATATTAAGCCTAAACGAGTTAAAACATTCGTGTTATTGCGAAAATAAATTTACAAATAAATAAAACGTTAAATTATGAGCTCGACAAAAATAAGCAAACATACCGGCGCCAATAATCTCTTCAATGACAACAAAGTTGGGGGGAATTTCGTTGGCAAATTCCTGAACGGCAGAGTTGGGATTCTCGTAGGTCAACGGGTCGATGTAGCACTTCGGCCCAGAATAGTTCCCAATACCGTCAATCAGCAGCGGAGAAGATACTGGAAAATAAAACAAAACAACCAAATAAAGAAAAATTATAAAAATACGCACTGCTCTTATCTTAACATCACAAAGAATCTAGCGCCGGGAGAAACAGGAGCGACTCCCAATGTTTATGAGAGGATAGAGTCCCTCCATACTAACGTTTACCGACGTTTGGAAGTTTCCTCGGAAATTCCCCCAAAAATGGAGAGGGGAACCACTTTCAAAACCCGTAAAACATGCTTGCCAGCCTCAAACATTGGATAACTGAAAGCCCCGGGGATATAAAAAGAGTGCTAGAGATAGGAGTACGAAAAGCTAACTAGCTAAGCATAACCACTAAGACTACTGCAAAATGATAGGCAGGAACATATCGCTACAAAAAATAGCTGACGAATTCTAAACTACAGTCATTAAACGGCGACTACAAGAGCAGCATACTGGACAAAAGGTAGCAAAAAACTGAGAAAACAAAACCCCGGAAAAGGTATATAATATCGAAAGAAGTATGGGCGATAACAAAGCATCACGTTCACGTAGGTTGCTAAGAAAACTTACAACGCTGAGAGGGCTGCGTCACAGGAGGGCAGATCGGGGAAATAATAAAACTCTCCGGCGTCAAATTGTCTGGAAAGAAGAACAGAAAATAGGTAAGGACGGAAGGAAAGATAAACAAAACATGGTTCACAAACAGGCACAAAGATATCGTATGAGTACAAAAGACAATCACAGAAGCATAAAGCACATAACAATTATAAAAGTTGCAGTACACAACGCAAGAACACCAAACTAAACTAAAAGTTTTAGGTGTAAACGTGCTACTTTAAAGTTCTTTTTGCAACGATTTGCGAATTAAAATGTGTTGTACTAAAGTAAACTAATCTGTCGCACGTGCATAGACCAGGATTCCTATACTGCTCAAGATTGATGTGTGAGAAGTAAAATTTTGTTAATTCAACCGCAATGCTTCCTAACGATCTAGCTCTGAGTTAGTTAATCCTAGGATTAGTGCAATCCTACGTAAAGAACAGTTACCCGTGCATTAAAATAATGAAAAAGAAGCTAACAGAATTATATATGAATATAGGTCAGGTGCTAATCGATAAAAGCCATTCTATGTAAGGTATTACAAAAGTCACTACTTAAGCAGTAGCAAAAAAGCAGCAGTGCAAACTCCCAAAGCAAAACGTCCAAGTAAAGGAGGAGTTCCCTAACAAAACAATGAAAAAACTTTAAAACAAGAAACAAATTTAGCAAAATACTATTTTCAGGTCTTTTCCAGATTACCCCCCCCCCACCACTCGAAATTCTTAAAACTTGACCAATTGAGCTGAAATTTAGTATGGGCTTGTTTTCGACCACGCTGACTTCAAATACCGCAAAAGTTTTCGATTTTTCAATTTGCATGGGAAACTGAAAAATTTTATGTCGGCAATTTCGGTGAAAAGTTGCGTAAATGGGTTTGGTCGCTGAACACAAATCTGAAATCCGTATTTCGATCCAGCTTGTATAAGTTGTAAGCTTATGCTAAGCTAACAAAAAGCTGAATCGAAAAACAGACTTCAGATTCGTGTTCTACGACCTAGAAAACCCTATGCAACTTTTCAACGAAATCGGCGACAAAAAGTTTTTCAGTTTCCCTTGATCCTTCCTTGCGAATCGAAAAAATCCAATTCTCGAAATCATTTAACATTTAACTCAGCGTGGTCGAAAACATGCCCATACCAAATTTCAGCTCAATTGGTCATGTTTTAAGAATTTTTAGTGGTGGGGTAGGGGGTAATCTGGACAAACCCTACTTTTTTGCCCGTTACAAATGTTCATTAGAAAATCGAGGACCTCCTTTACATGAACTATTAAATCGGCAAAAAGCAGAAGCGGATGAGGAGATGTCCCCTCCCTGTAACGATGTAACCGACCTGACTTGTAGGAGTCCAGAACGTCCAGATCCGACTGCTGTTTCAGGACGGCACAGCACCGGACGGGACCCAAACCCCCACTTCCACTGCCACTGCCACCACTCGTCCCGGCGAGACAGGGGGAGGAGGAGGAGGAGGAGGAGCGACAGCACCAAAACCAGAGGGCGAACAGGGACGCCACCCCCAGGCAGGTCAGCAGGACAAAGACCCAGAGGAACTCCCTCTCCGAGCTCACTCCTGAAATAAACCAAAAAACACAACTTCTATGCAGCAATTCCAAAAACAACACTGCCTCCCCTCCCATCACTACCTCATCCCACAGCTTACTTAGGAATTGTGCATGATACTACAGGGTTCATCTGTGCCCCGCTACCAGCATAGATTTGAATTGACCCTCCCCCAACTGAAGACAAGTGGATTTGAGGCTTTATTAATGCTTGCCTCTCTGGAATTACTCTCCAAATTACTTTCATAAAGTTTTAGCCCACAAGTGATGGACGATGTAGTAATATTAAGTTCAATTAGGTAACTTTAGTTTTCCAAACCTAGCTACCTATATTTCGCACCTAAACGACACTTCATACGTATATTCCCAAGAAAATATGAAATCTAAATTTTAGTAGAACACTTCTTTCTATATTGCTTTCTATTAATACTAAATCAAGGCAACGTAAGGTAAAGCTAAAATGATATCACTTATTATCAGGACTCAACTATAACGTATAAACTGTCAATTAAGACGAAATGTGTCAAAATGTCCTATCTGGGACAAATGGATGGCTTAGGTAAGGCCTTAAACCTACCCACACGTACAGAGCAGAACCTAGAGTTACATAATCTGACATAGCACATGCGTACGTATTCATATTATCTTTCTCTTGACTTTAAAGGCAAGCTGTTACTGACTATACACTTTAGTGAACGCCAGTGAAAAGAAAATGGAAGGAGATCTACAAATGAGGGGGGGGGAAGAGAGGTCAAATATTTGTTACGTATAAGACTTAAATTAAATTTCAGGACTTCGTAATAACGGGGAATGGGGAAACAAGGTTTCATTTCCTTTAGTCCGGCAGGACAGGGGAGGGGACAACTCGTTTCCACGAAACTGAAACTGGAAACTCAGAGAAAAGAAAGTAGGTAAGAAATGACCAAGAGTATGGGGAAAGCTGTGGCGCCTGATAGTGAAGGGAGGGAAAGAGAAAGAGTTTCCCTGGAATTTCTATTAGCAATTCCATTTCCGTCAAGAAGGGACACGACAAGATACATATCTCCTGTATGCAGCCTCCAAGACTGAAACCTAAAGACCCTAAGAACATAGCCAGCCAGCCAGCCAATGGTCAAAATTAAATAACTGACTTCTTGAACAACTTTCTAAGGAGAAGACAGACAGACAGAGAGACATCTTAGAGAGTGCCTTTACTGCATTCGACTGTTTCGGAGCAGCCGCTAAGCAGAACAGCCAACATGCAAAGCTTAGCATAACCAGGCTCGCTCCAACAACAAGTCCAGGACGTACCTGAGCACTAATCAAATTCCAGGCTTACTTATTCCTATCAACCAGGTTAAACAATAGCTTGGCCTTATCTAAGCTAAACTTAGTTACAAACGTAAGCAGTTATGTACTAGCCAAGAAATGTCCTCCACATTCCGAAAAAGCATGTACGTACTTCAACTGGGCGATCTCACACAAGAAAGAGCAGTGCTGTAGCTTAAGTACCTATGTGTACGATACGTGGTATCAGTGCTAAAAGTATGTATGGACTAACTAAAGTGACTCCAGAAGTGTCTCTCTAAGAGAGGGCCAACAGACCGGAAATTTAAGTCACTCCCCCTCATTTCCAGGCTCCTTTCACTCATGACAGTGTCAATGAAGTATAGACTGTGGGGCTCTCATCGCACAAAAGAGACGGTCATTTAGTCACCGTTTAACTGGCCAATGGCCACTTTCAATAGAGTCAGCCTTTTTGACTGACCAGCCTGGCTGATTAACAATGGTCGGCTGACTTAAGGACAGAGTTCCAACTTCCACTTCCAGATTCTAATACACAGCTACTACAAACAAGGCAGACCAAAGGCAGGTCCAAAAGGACTAAAATTCCGAATCCTACATAGTAATGTAAGTATATGAACCGACTATGACGATCGATTGTATGTAAAAATACGTAACAAATAATGGATGGTAAAACAGTAGAAAATTCAAAATCAGACTGACCAACTCACACCCCTTAAAAGAAAATTTTAAGCTGGGGGGGGGCAAGAGAAGGGCGGTATCACAAGTCAATCCCTAATTTTCAAAACCATTAACACTATCCTAGTCCTGCCTCAGACGATGGCCATTAGCCAGCGTCGTGTAAAATGAGCACACTACTATAGGCAACATTCAATTTAAGGAGAGGCTCGGAGGAAATCTTGTGTCTATGTCAAAAGTTAATCTCAAATTACACGCACACTATAAATACAGCCCAGCCACTGAGTGACCACAGGCTCACAAAAACCGGACATAGGAAAATCCTCAGGTAGGCAGTGACGTTAAAACAGAGAGGATACATTATGTACGTACATACGTACCTATCATTGTTACGCAATTTCAAGCTATGTATAAAAGTCCCTGTTTATGGTCACATCCAAGGGTATTTTTCAGGAATTTTTCCGGGGGGGGGAGAGTTTTTGCAAAAATCAGCTAAAAATTGGTATTTTTGGGCGTATTTTACACGTAGCAAGGCAAAACGTTCTCAAAAATGCCAGGATTTAAGCTAAAAATAGTCATTTTTACGAAAAAATCTCCGAAAATTATTGAAAACTTGCCTATTTTTGGCAAAAATCCCGTGGGGCGATTTCGGGAGGAAGGCATTTTCGAGGGGCGTATCCGACAATTCAGAGGCTATTAATGCCCCTTCTCAAAAGCTTAAAACATTTCCTATACAGATTCCTTCTGGAATAAAACGAAGGTAACCAAATGTCATCAAAAGCAATTTATAAATGAGAATATTGAACACACCTTGCAAAACTATTTTTTCAATGTTGACTCTTACCTGGTGTCAGTGTTTTGGTCCAGCTAATTTGACTCCAGGCCCCGTAGCCTACGCCCTCAATGGCAGCTCGAACCTGAAGCAATCAAACGGACAATAACCGCTAAAAATCAGACCAAAATATTATCGGAAAAATGTCAAGAACAACATCTCACGAGCCCCTAGAAGACAAAGCTTTAATAAAGCGGATGGGTAGCCATATAATTATTCATTATAATTATAATTATAAGAAATAGGAAAAAAGCAGCTCCAAGTGCGTTATTTTCCCCTTAGTGTCAGAGGGCTTTAGGAAACAACTTTTGCTAACTCCTGGCTGGCGAATGCGGAATACACACAGCAAAAGTGCGAAGGAGTCAAAAGTATATGACCTCTAGTGACGACTTATAGCTCGCATTCCTGTTAGCTATCTCCCCCACCCGCATAAAGGGGACACTCGTATCCACCACTTCCGGCTCAAGAAATGGAATAATAGACGATAATAAACGAAAGAAAGAAGGATGTCACTACAGCACCTCCGACCCGAAAAATTCGGGCCTGAGGTGGGGATCGAACCCACAAGCTTAGGCTATCTAGGCCAACGCTCTACCGATTGAGCCACCCAGGAACAATCGAACCAAGCTTAAGTTTAAATTCGTTCCCAAACTGTAGTGACACGTTTTTGAGTAGGAAATCAGGTTTCCACAATTTCCTACCTGTATGCCGAATTCAGTTCCCGGCTCCAGATTTTCCACGAGAAATCGAGGGAGTTCCGTCGACTGCTCCGAGGACCCATTCAGTGGATTCAGTCCCTCGGTGGAGGCGGAGGAGGACCGGGCTCGACCGCTCTTCACAAAATACTTCACCACATAGTAGGACACATGGGCCAGTTCCATGGTCTGAGTTGTGATACCGTCCCCCAGACTCAGATCGGAGGGGTCACCGTCGCCGACAGAGGCAGCAGGGGGCATCCCCACAGGTCCGCCGGGGATGAGCGGAGCGTCCCACACCACCTCCACCATGTGCTGCTCAATGGTAGGAAAGTGAAGGTTCCTGATCATATAGGGCTCTGAAAGCAAAGACAACAAGTTATAGATGGAATAGCTACCACTATCTTAGACCTGCCCAAATACTGACTGCGAAAACGACCCAAAGCACAAATGCTTCAAGTAAAATTTTCGAAACACTCCATTAAACGTTCGTACGTACGTACCGACAGTACGAGTCTGGACCTCGATGACAGTGCACTGTTTCAGACTCGTGGCCACAGGGGAGACCCCGTTCTCCGCACAGATTCGGACCACATAGCTGGTGGCCGGCTGGAGACCCACCAATTTGGCTCGGGTCTCATTCAGGAGGGCACTGGCGCCAGAGGAGGACCCGCCGGTGTAGAACTGGTGTCCCAGAGGGCAACTGGGGCAGAGGAGACGATAGTGGAGGTCCAGACGACCCCCGAGATTCGTGGGGGGCAGCCACCGGATCAGGGCGCTGTCTCGATCCGCCTCTGCCTCTGGATGCCGCGGGCGGGAGGGAGGCTCTGAAACAGACGACAAGTAAGTAAGAATTAGGTTTAACCCGTTATGCCGCAGTGTCCTTCCCGAAGAACATTTTAAAAGGTCAATTTCTGTGGAACCAGCAAAACCTACAGATTGTTGCTTTGTGGCCCAACCTCTTTCAAAAACAAGTGAAGAAATTTTGCTGCCCAGCCTAGATCAGTGAAGGGTCATAAAGGGTTAACAGTAACTGAAGAAACATACGTGCACATCCATTACATATATACTGGCTCATTAGAATTTTCAAAAATTCTTAGTGAATGTCACAGATCGCTTAGGCAAAGCTCTTGCTGTATTAAACTAAATTTACTAGCACCATGTCATTTGCTCGGGACCCCCCGCCTGCCCAAGATCACCAACAATACAGAATTTATTTAATCGCGACTTCACGACTTTGTGTGTTAATGGTGCACGTGTTGTGAGTCTGCAAACCGGAAGGAATTAGGATAGAGCCCTCACAGAACCAAACTAAACTGACTAGACCACCATTGTGGACGGTTTGACTCACGAGTGCACGGGGCTGAGGCATTCTCCTGAGGCGATCGGAAGTAGCCATCCTCACAGGTGCAGAAGGGTGCGGCCTCCGCCGCAGAGGTGCTGTGCTCTGGACAAGGGAGGCAGGGATCAGATCCCGCCGAAGCCTTGAAGAACCCAGGTCCGCACGCTGAAACAGCAACAAAACAACCCATCAAAGATACACATACTATACATACCAATACAAACTCATCAAACTTGGCTAAAAATAAAGGAGGACGTTAACCACTACTTTTAGCTCCGACAGTTCATCTTAGCTATAGCCAGGGCATACATAGCTAAACATAATACTCAGTATACATACATTATACTAAAACCAACTTAGGTAACAACTTCTAAAAAACTCCCGGCACGATCAGGGCATTAACTTTTCATGTGCTAAGGTACGTGACAAAACAGAAGACAAAAGCAGGAGCCCATGTGGAGGGGCCCTCACAAATACTTTTGAGGATTGATTGGGAGGGCAACTAAAGTCCAACACTATACAATCTAGTTAATAAACCAATATATATATATATATATTATAAATTAATTTTACATACGTACATACATTCTCGACATATAGGATTAGCTAGGCACTCAAAAAACTGACAGAACTCTGAAGAAAGCAGGCGGTATATATATAGGGATAAAGAAACGAGACCAGAATGACAAATTAATTCAATTCCCCCCCCCTGCCCGAACCTCTCTTATCTCTGTGCTTTTCATCTACTTCTAGTTTTGTAGGTACGGAGGAAAGCAAGCAAGCAAGTCACTCAGTACCATCTTATCATCTATGCAAAGACAAAATCTCCCCCCACCCAGTAGTCTCAAGTCTGAACTGAACAGAAGAAAGTTGAAGTCATCAAAACTTGAACAGATCCCAATCACGATCACTAGATCTAGATCTCCCCTGGCATCCGCTCCAGGCAACTCACACAAGCAATACATTCACAATAACAATTCCAGAATACAAACAGCATGACGCGGGTAGAACAAAAATTGACAAGTGAATTGTTGTGGCCGTGTGTTTGAACAAGTCTCAAATCTCACAAAGTGTTTCGATTCTTTTCGACTATCAAGTGGTTGAACAAAGGGTAATAAGAAGATTTGTCTGCAATTGAATCTGAGGACCGTTTTTCGATTCAGCATTTCATAGCCTCGTCGATACAAGCGTATACATACACGGGTTAAGCTTGCAGCAATTACATAATTAGTTATATACCTAACTTAGCCCCTTATATGCTTACTTCATTTACCGATTTTTACAATTTTTTGCTTGATTGGCCAAGTTTCAAAATTTTAGGTGACGGGGACTATGGAGAGGATCACATGGGAAGGACCCCAAAAGATACATGGTGGGGAATCAGCAAAGTCAAATCATCGACCCCCCCACATGTTATTTTTAAGTAGCTACAACGGAGCAGTACATACATAGATGCGGACATGTACATACGTATATATACGTGTACAAACAACCATGTTGTGTGGAAGTAATAAAATTTTAGTACGAAGCTCCGAACAAGGCTAGTTTAGAACAAACAATAGCCGCTCTAATTAAGTCAGCCATTTATGACATTTTTACGAGGTGACTCGTAAAAATTACGTATAACACAAATTGGTGCCCACCGGCGGCTCGATTGCCCCCAAGGCCACCCAAAGAACAAAATTAGCGCCAGTCGTCAGCCACCTGACGTGGCCAAAGGTACCTACGTATATAGGTATTGTAGCATCTGTGAAGGGTAACAAACAACACGTTGCCGCAGACAAAAATTTCAAACGCACACAAAATTTAAATAAGGACCGCAAAAATTGAAAACGTTAATCTGTCTTTGGGTGGCAAAATTATTAGCTCTGGTCTCGGTTTATAACATCTGTATACATATGACTTCAAATTCTACAATAAATATGCAGTATATATATATATATATATATTTATATACAGTATATATATTAGTGATGGGCACTGGAT
>JASAND010005041.1:0-16357 GCA_030248195.1 Trissonchulus latispiculum
GGGGCCGAGTGGGGGGGACCCAAAAAAGTGGGGGGGGCCCACCCCCCCTCCAGTAAAAAAAGCCCAGGAATTTTGTTAATATTTCTCGGTAACTACTTTTGTTACAAGGTAGCAAAACTTCGGGAACATTGATATTAGTCCAGGTTTTTTTATTAAGACCAGTAAACTTAGTTTACTTTTTTATTAATATGCAGTATATATAACTTTTTTGGGATGCAAAAATAAGTGGGGCGACGCCCCCTCCCGTGGGGATCAAGTGGGCTAAAAATGCCAAACATACAGTATAAGAAGCCCGTTTTCTACGCCACTGCTATAACTAAGCTTAAAAGTGCTCAAAAATTAATGCTCAAAAGATTAAGTTTCGGCACCAAAATAGACGAGTTTTTTTAATAAAAAATTTGGCAATTTCTGGCTAAAAAGTAAACTATCTCCCCCCCCAACGCTATAAATCTTCCAGAACTTAACCAGAATTTAGCTTCAAATTTTGTGTGGATGCATTCCAACACATGTTTGATTGATTGGTAATAAAATTGTAAAAAATTAAAATTTTTAAGTAAAGGGACCAAGGGGGGAATCAAAAAATTTTTTGTCGTCAATTTTGCTGAAACATTATATATAGGGGTTTTCGGGCTCGTAGAACACTAATCTGAATTGCGTTTTTCGATTCAGCTTTCCGTTAGCTCAGTATAAGCTAAAGTAGTAAGCTTAAGATGTAAAGCTTGTACTAGAACTAGCGAAAAGCTGAATCGAAAAACCGACTTCAGATTCCTGTTCTACGACCCCGAAAACCCCTATACACAATGCTTCAGCAAAATTGACGACAAAATTTTTTGATTCCCCTTGGTCCCCGCTTAAACTTAAAAAATTTAAATTTTAAAAATTTTAAAATTTTATTACCAATCGATCAGACATGTGTTGAAATGCATCCGCACACTATTTGAGCCAAATTGGTTACGTTTTGCTAAAGTTAACATCAGGTAAACTATCTCCCCCCCCCGCAAGTGAGGCTGGGGGGAAGATTGTTTACTTGATCCATTTCTTGGCACCTTAGTGGGGGGAAGCCCAAAAAAGTGGGGGAAGAGGTCAAGGGGGGGCAAAAAGTTGGGGGCGTCCCCCACCCTCCCCTCCAGTACAAAAACCCCAGACTTTGGTTACCTATATGCATTTCTTCTGTACCCTTGTTTTTTAAGTCTCCAGTCAAAGGTGAGTGGCAGCAGTATGATACCCTCAACTATAATCCGATGATGATTGAAGGCTACGGCGGTTATCCTTTGGATAAGAATACCATGCGTGGAGGTGGAGGTGGAGGAGGTCCACCCTACATGGGAGGTCGCCGAGGGGATGACATGGGCATGGGTGGAGGCCCTGGTGGACCCATGCCACCATATGGAGGGTAGGTTGTCTGTCATGTCCACTGTAACATTGACCTAGTTTTGTACAGTCTTATACGTATACTTTGTTTCAGCAGTTTCTAAAGAAATTTCTCTTTGTTGTGGAATTATTGTACCATGACGTCCTAGCTAAAGCAAAGCATACTAATGCAGGTAATGTTGCCGGGTGCATTTAAAAAGTGTTGATCATCTCCACAGCAAAGCCAACATAGCTAGGCTGCTGGGTTTATTCCATAGATTTTTTCTTGGGAGGAGGCTTCTTGGGCGCCCCCCGCCCCCCCAAGAAGTCCGAGGGTCAAGGAATTGGGGGGCGAAAAATTTTGCAAAGCTATGCTAAAAATAGCGCTATTTTGCTAGCATACACTATAAAAGTTAATTTTTAACACAAAAATGGCCAGATTTAGTGGTCAAAAGGGCAAAAATGAGTAAAAATCTCCGACGATGCCGCAAAATTTTTGAACATTTGACCCTCTGAGCAAATTTTTAGGTGGTTTTAGGGGGGAATGTAGCTTATGGGGGGCCCACCTTTCTAGAATAAGCCCCGATATGTATATATTCTACGTAATGTTTTAGATTTGGGGCTCCTGCTCCTATGGGTGGACCGCGCGGAGGTGGTGGTGGTGGGTAAGTTGATTATTTTAGTTTTTTGCGTTTGTTGCTCGGAGTATATATTTGCTTTTTAATCACCTTTGTGTATTTAGCAGCACCACCCACGTTTTGAGGATTCCTTTCCTTTCTTTTCTTTTGAGGTTGGCACAAAATTGTTCATGCTTATATTACATACGTATGTACCTTACTTTCGCGTAAAATTATAATTTAATTTTACATTTTGATACACTCATATTTTGCAATTACAGATACGGAGCTGGGCCTATGGGTGGTGGACCTATGGGAGGACCCATGGGCGGGCCGATGGGTGGCCCAAGAGGAGGCCCTGGCATGGTTTGTTTCTATTTTTGTTTGAGGTTAATTATCTGAGATCGTGCAGTGCTACAATTTGTGTCCGTTTCTTGATTTCCTTTGGTCTTATTTCACATTCCGCAGGTACAACTTCGAAAAGCTCCATGCCATCAATACTGCCGTAGCGCCGTGCTAGTTTGCAAGTGCTGTTTCCCCCTTTCTGTTTCCCCCGCCAGCTCAGGGTGTTTAAATGTTAATTATTAAATTAAAATTAAATAATTAAATTAAATTATAAGTAAAAACGTAATGGTATGCTTCTTGAGCTTCTACTGAGCAAACGAAATGTTGAATCAAAAACGGTTTAGGTGTCGTTTCTTGCAGAAGTGCAGAATTATATAAGACTTCTGAAAGCAAAATCCGACGTTTTTGAATCGTGGGCCCCCATCGCGATTCTGCTAAGAAAAATTAAGGGAAAAGGGGCAACACCAAAAAATTCAGGCCGTCGACTCGACGCTATTTTTCTTCTTCCTAACGGCATATTTTGTTTGTGAGAAAAGTTGAAATGCATTCTATTTATTTTTTATTTTTCGGGTGTATCCAGGATTTTGAAAAGGAGTGCAATGGACCGGACCGGACCTATTTTTTCTCAAAACGTGGCCAAATTTATGACAAAATAGCTATTAAGTTAAGAAAAATCCGAAAAGGGGTTGGGTTCGACCTCCTGCACCTCCCTACCCGATACGCCCCTGGTTGGAGCACTGTTACTCAAGTGAACAAAAGCCCTCCTGGGTTTATTTTAGGCGAAAAAGTAGGGTTGGGGTCACTGGTGGATCCAGGATTTCGTGACGGGGGGGGGGGCGGTAAAAGTTTTCCATCGGGTGTCTGGGGGGCGGAGCTCCCCAGAACTTGAAGAAATTTTTTGCTTTTGCAATAAAATCGGTCTTCGGATCTTGAATTCTTTTAATACTGAAGAACTGAACAATGTTTTTAAAAATTTTGACATTTTTAGGCAAAAATGGTAATTTTCTCCGAAAAATCGGATGCATTTCAAACTTTCTTCACAAATGCAATAAAATTCGGTTAAAAAGTTGAAAATTCGCGTCGAGGGCGCGAAATTTTTTGGTTTTTTGCCCTTTTTCCTCTTTCTCTTCTTAATTTTTCCTACCTTCGAATCGCGACTGAGGGCGGCCGCCCACCGCCCCCCCCCTGGATCCGCTCCTGGTTGGGGTGAGTGGGGGAGGGGGAGGTCCACAAGTGGGGGGAATAAAATATATAGTCTGAAAATGCTAAAAATATAGTAAAAAATAGCCGGTTTTCTACATAGACTACTACAACTATGCTAAAATGTGCTCAAAAATTGAGTTTGAGTCCAAAATAGACAGTTTTTAACCAAAAATTCCGGCGAAGCCGGCCGGAAATTTTTTTAAGATTTTGACCAAAAATCCTTAAAATTTGGAATTTTATGCACCTTATAGTGAGTGGGGGGAAGCCCAAAAAAGTAGGGGAGAGGTCGAGTGGGGGAGGGAAGAGGTCGAGTGAGGGAACCTAAAAAGTGGTGGGCGCCCCCCCTCCCCAGTAATGTAAACCAACCTTTTGTGTGTTATTCATTCATTCTTAGACTCCCTACACAAATTGGGCCCCCGTCAACCTTAACATAGACCCCGATCCTCCGTTAGGACCCCGTACTTGCATAGGGGCGGGGTCAAGGGGGAGGTTGATTTATTTATGGGAAGGTCAGTCAGCCGATAGCGTGCAGACTGCAGAGTATGCAGCGAGCTCATAATACATAGCATATGACGCTTGTCATACTCATGTATTGTGTAGTCTTGGTATACTAAATTGAATAGACAGATGTTGCATCATACAATAAAGCGGAAGCACTAAAACACTGTAATTTTGAAAAATTCAAAGTTTTTCTTTCATGACGATCCGCGAATGTATGTTTGTTGTGGCGCTCTGCTTTACAAGTAATCACAATTCGCTACATTGAGTCAGTATCATCAGCTTGTATATTTGTTTCCTGTTTATTTATCCTGTTTTGTAGGGTGGAGGTGGTCCAGTTTCAACCACCCAAGTGACCATTCCAAATGAGCTGGCTGGTACTGTGATCGGAAAGGGCGGTGATCGTGTTCGTCGCATTAGAGAAGAGTCTGGGGCTGATGTCTCTATTGATAGTGATTCGACGCAAGAGGAGCGTGTTATTACCATCACGGGAAATCCTAACCAGATTCAAATGGCGCAGTTTCTACTACAGCAGTGGTAACTAAGTGGACTTTTTATGGCTATGGTTTGGATTAGTCGTGGCAGTTTAGAGTGCGGCATCGATTGCTTAGTTTATGGTAGAACTATGATCTTCGAAAGTGCTGATCGATGTGATGATCTTTGCAATGGTCTTTTGCAGAGTCCATGCAACAATCTGCCAGCTGATCGAGTAGGGCTACTAACTTTAGTGTTGGTTAAAGCTGATTGACAGCTGATAGAGTTTATTGAAGTTTTATTATTTTAGTGTTCGTCAAAGCTCTGTTGGTCGAAAGTATATTCAGGAACACATGGGTGGAAGAAAATAATTTCTCTTCCCATGGAGTCTTTAAATCATGGAAAATGATTTTTTTACAAGTTTAACTATTTGTCTTTGTGTTCGTCTTGTACACTATTATCCTTGAACAGCATATAGCCTGTTGGTTGTTGTTTTGTTTGGTATATTTTTGTCTTTGTCGTCATTTGCTATAGTTTGAGCCATTAAATGTTTTGTTGTCAAAAAGATTCAGTTGGTTAGCTGGAATTAGGATAATTTCTGTGGAGCAAGCTTGGGCGAAACCGAGATTTGTATTATCAAGTGTCTATAATATCAAGAGTAAGACACTCCGCTCTTCCCAATAGAATAAGCATGTGAGATGTTCGAAAATTAAGGCCGAAATCTCGTAGTCAGCGTGTTAGTATACAACACTGAAATTTTTTAAAAACGGGCGTTTTCGACAAATTAAATACTATAACTTGAACTAGGAAGATCTTGCAGTAAATAATTTTTATATCATGTTGCGTAGAACGAGATCTTTTTAACGATATAAAAATTATATAGTTAGGTTTAGGCAATCCCTCATAAATCCAGCAACAACGTAAGGCATTTCTAAGAAATGATGAAATTCGAAGAATGTTCGTGGCAAGGATGCTTCATTGCCGGTTTTGTATGAAGCGAACGATATAAATTTTATATCGTTGAAAACATCTCGTTCTACGCAACATTAGTGTTTGAGGCCGGCCGGCTTCAGCCGGCCGCCGGCCGACGACTTTTGCTCGCCGGCCGGCCGGCGGCCGGTGCGGCCGGCCGGCTAACGGCCGACCGGCCGCCCGGCCGGCCGCCGGCTGGGATACAAATCACCAATCAGAAATTTACAAAATATAGCAACTAAGCTGAAAATGGACTCCAAAATCTAGTTTTGATAATTCTTGTATGCTATGCTGTGCTATTTTTCTAAGATAATATCCGAAAATAAATATCTTAGCAGTTATAATAACTGCCCTGCAAACTGCTCTAGGCCGGTAACCGGCCGGCTTACGGGCTCACCGGCCGGCCGATGGGGGCGGCCGGGCCGGCCGGTGAACGTCCGACCGGCAGCCGGCCGGTGAAACCCCGGCCGGCCTCAAACACTACGCAACATGATATAAAAATTTTTGCTGTACGATGATTTTCCTAGCTCAAGTTATAATTTGTCGAAAACGCCCGTTTTTAAAAATGTCAGCGTTGTATGTTTACACGCTGAGAAGCCCCCCCCCTAGTTTTCGGCCTTCATGCTTCGAACATCTAGCATGCTGATTCCATTAGGAAGAGCTGAGTGTCTTACTCTCAGTATTATATATATATATATATATATATATATATATATTGTTATGTTCCTCAGCCGGAAAGGGAACTGTACTAAATTATTTTCAAAGCGAAAGCTAAAATTAACAGAGGGGGCTATAGCTATAGCATTGCTAAGCAATACTTTCTGACTAAGGTCATACTATAGACGTTGGGCATATAAAGTAGCACTTACTTAGCATATAAAGTGGAGGATGAACTACTTTTGCCAATGCACCCCCTGAACAAAAACGGTTTATCTTCAGTAGTCAGAATTTCATATGTCAGAATTTCATTAGTCAGAAACTAACTTTTCAAACTTTCATTTGTCAGAATTTCATTAGTCAGAATTTCGGTTTTTGAAACAATATAAGTTGAACTATCCTTTGTCAGAATTTCATTAGTCAGAGAGTCGTTTGTCAGAATTTTGCAGAAAAGCACAGTTCTTCCTGGCGCAAAGTGTAACAAGGTGGCTGATCTTGATGATAATTTCATAAAATCATTTCTAGTCGACACAAATATGTGTCTTGGCTCGACCATGAGCAACGAGCAAAACTTTCTTTTCAAAAGGGTTCCCCGGGCTAGATCGAGTTACATTGTTCCAATGGATTTGTTCCGCGTACACCTACCTACATTTTACAGACAGGAAACGACGATAGCCTGTTTCGTTTGAATTCTAAAGGAATCAGAACGACGAGGGCGAGGAGTAGGTACGTAATAACTGTTGGATTATGTACTCTTGGTATGGCGCAAGTCATCCATGGTATTTTGGAAGGGTTAAGAGCTACAAAAGAGTTGATTTTAGCTCTGCTCTAAAACTACTCTTCCCTACTTTATCGGGAAAGGTCCTAAGACTGTGCAGCAACGTGCAAAATTTTGAAGAAACCAGAAAAACAAAAATTCGGGACTTACGAAATTCTGACTAATGAAATTCTGACTAATGTAATTCTGACTTATGAAATTCTGACTTATGAAATTCTAACAAATGAAAGTTCAACTTATATTATTTCAAAATTTAAATTCTGACTAATGAAATTCTAACTAACGAAATTCTGACTAATGAAATTCTGACTAATACGATTCTGACTGATGAAAGTAGACGCACAAAAACAGCAGCATTAACCAATAGCAACGGTAAGTAAGTATACGACGAAATTTCAGCGTTGGACCAACGTAGTTCACCTTGCTCCATTTTCGGTTACAGCTATCCCGCCTTTAGGCGGGATAAAAACGTGTTAACAATGGCTTTCATTTATAGATAATTGCATAGCTTGTGTATAGAAATAAAATCTGCACTGGGAAATTTAATGTAAATGTCATTACAATTGCCAATTACAGTTGCCAATTACATAACATCGGTAAAATCTCTGTCTAATATAAATAATAGGCAAGACAGCCCATTATGAATTATATGCAAAGCGCGTTGCCTATTACAACAATCGGCAATTTTGTTGCTTATTATATACATAATAAGTAATTATGAATATTCGGCATAGCATAGACATTACTGAGTCATAAATGACTTTCGAATAATTTCAGCCACCTTTTATTATCCCAACAACGCGTCGTAGTTTCCACTATATTATTTCTTTTTGTAGTCTTTTATGTATTTGCATTGATTACCTGATTAATTAGTTAATTTATTTATCTTATTATTTAACATGTATGTTTTCAATCATCAATATATAGCTTTTTAGATGACAAAATTTGCATGCTTAATGGGATTTTGTATTTCACACTGTTATCGTGGTTATCATCTCGCCTCAATTTACAAATTTCATTCTTCAAAAAAATTTAGTTTCCTTCATAAATGGGCAGTCTGCCTTTCTTTACGTATAGATCATGGAAATGGAAGGGGAGGGGGGGGGACATGAGTGCTAGCAGTTTATCACTTGATAAAAATAAAAATAAATGAATTAAAAGCGTGGCGTGGCTTGGCCAACCTGAGCTAAAGTATGTACGTAGGTAGGTATGTAGGTACCCGCATAGATATAGCTATCGGTATAAAATATACGCACTTTAATGCATTTGGAAGATCAAAACAGATTAAAAATAAATTTAAGAAATCTTATTAGCGTCATGAAAAGAGTTTTATGCGATAGAAGCAATCTGCAGGTTTCTTTCAATCCCTGTGTGCCAAATTAAAAGTGTTTTCATGTAGATTCTGAGCTCAGCACAGCTCAGCGCTGGCACGTTCATGTTTTCTGACGGAAGGATCAAATGTTTGCGATTTAGGTAAATGAGAACAGCTGCAAACCAGAATCAGCTTAGACGCATTTTTGCTGATCTTTAGACATTTTATAAATAATTAAGATCCGGTTACATGGAATGCCTTCCAAATGGAATGCCAGAACTTTTCAATTTTTGTTTAACATTGTGATGCTTTTGATGCCATACTCAGAAAATGCTCAACAGGCATCTTTTGTACTCAAAATATGATACAGTAACCCAAAAGCACTCAAGTGCCCTCATCCTCGTTCTTCAAATGACACTTGGAATTATTACTCTATGTTAACATTTAACTATTTACTAAGTGTTTATTATTGGTCACTAATTAATGTTAATAATTACTAATATATCTAGAAAATGAGAATTAGCATCTATATTTTAGATTGTAATGCCTTCTTAATAACGGAATCATCACCTATATACTTTTATCATGATTTTGCAATATTCCCCCCGTACAGGTTTTCAGCAAATGATATTTTCTTAATTTATTTTTTCTTAATTTTTTGCACACGACACGAGTATGTCAATTGTGTGCTGCCTGGCTTCATTTAAGAACGGGGTGCCAATTGAGTGCTTTTGGGTTACGTATCATATTTGAGTACAAAGTGTCATTTTCTAGTACTGCATCAAAAGATCTCATTTAAGTACAAAATTGACAACCTATGTTTAACGTCTTGTAACCGGATCTTAATAATATTTATAATTAATGCCAAAGTCAGCAATCATGCATCAAAGCTGATTCTGGTTTGCCTGTTCTCATTTACCTTCGTAGATCCTGTCAGAAAACATGAATCAGCGCTGAGCTGTGCTCCAGAATCTACATGAAAACACTTTTAATTTGGCAGACAGGGATTGAAAGAAACCTCCAGATTGCTTCTATCGCATAAAACTCTTTTCATGACGCTAATAAGATTTCTTAAATTTATTTTTAATCTGTTTTGATCTTCCAAATGCATTAAAGTGCGTATATTTTATACCGATAGCTATATCTATGCGGGTACCTACATACCTACCTACGTACATACTTTAGCTCAGGTTGGCCAAGCCACGCCACGCTTTTAATTCATTTATTTTTATTTTTATCAAGTGATAAACTGCTAGCACTCATGTCCCCCCCCCTCCCCGTCCATTTCCATGATCTATACGTAAAGAAAGGCAGACTGCCCATTTATGAAGGAAACTAAATTTTTTTGAAGAATGAAATTTGTAAATTGAGGCGAGATGATAACCACGATAACAGTGTGAAATACAAAATCCCATTAAGCATGCAAATTTTGTCATCTAAAAAGCTATATATTGATTATTGAAAACATGCATGTTAAATAATAAGATAAATAAATTAACTAATTAATCAGGTAATCAATGCAAATACATAAAAGACTACAAAAAGAAATAATATAGTGGAAACTACGACGCGTTGTTGGGATAATAAAAGGTGGCTGAAATTATTCGAAAGTCATTTATGACTCAGTAATGTCTATGCTATGCCGAATATTCATAATTACTTATTATGTATATAATAAGCAACAAAATTGCCGATTGTTGTAATAGGCAACGCGCTTTGCATATAATTCATAATGGGCTGTCTTGCCTATTATTTATATTAGACAGAGATTTTACCGATGTTATGTAATTGGCAACTGTAATTGGCAATTGTAATGACATTTACATTAAATTTCCCAGTGCAGATTTTATTTCTATACACAAGCTATGCAATTATCTATAAATGAAAGCCATTGTTAACACGTTTTTATCCCGCCTAAAGGCGGGACTAGCCGTAACCGAAAATGGAGCAAGGTGAACTACGTTGGTCCAACGCTGAAATTTCGTCGTATACTTTACTTACCGTTGCTATTGGTTAATGCTGCTGTTTTTGTGCGTCTACTTTCATCAGTCAGAATCGTATTAGTCAGAATTTCATTAGTCAGAATTTCGTTAGTTAGAATTTCATTAGTCAGAATTTAAATTTTGAAATAATATAAGTTGAACTTTCATTTGTTAGAATTTCATAAGTCAGAATTTCATAAGTCAGAATTACATTAGTCAGAATTTCATTAGTCAGAATTTCGTAAGTCCCGAATTTTTGTTTTTCTGGTTTCTTCAAAATTTTGCACGTTGCTGCACAGTCTTAGGACCTTTCCCGATAAAGTAGGGAAGAGTAGTTTTAGAGCAGAGCTAAAATCAACTCTTTTGTAGCTCTTAACCCTTCCAAAATACCATGGATGACTTGCGCCATACCAAGAGTACATAATCCAACAGTTATTACGTACCTACTCCTCGCCCTCGTCGTTCTGATTCCTTTAGAATTCAAACGAAACAGGCTATCGTCGTTTCCTGTCTGTAAAATGTAGGTAGGTGTACGCGGAACAAATCCATTGGAACAATGTAACTCGATCTAGCCCGGGGAACCCTTTTGAAAAGAAAGTTTTGCTCGTTGCTCATGGTCGAGCCAAGACACATATTTGTGTCGACTAGAAATGATTTTATGAAATTATCATCAAGATCAGCCACCTTGTTACACTTTGCGCCAGGAAGAACTGTGCTTTTCTGCAAAATTCTGACAAACGACTCTCTGACTAATGAAATTCTGACAAAGGATAGTTCAACTTATATTGTTTCAAAAACCGAAATTCTGACTAATGAAATTCTGACAAATGAAAGTTTGAAAAGTTAGTTTCTGACTAATGAAATTCTGACATATGAAATTCTGACTACTGAAGATAAACCGTTTTTGTTCAGGGGGTGCATTGGCAAAAGTAGTTCATCCTCCACTTTATATGCTAAGTAAGTGCTACTTTATATGCCCAACGTCTATAGTATGACCTTAGTCAGAAAGTATTGCTTAGCAATGCTATAGCTATAGCCCCCTCTGTTAATTTTAGCTTTCGCTTTGAAAATAATTTAGTACAGTTCCCTTTCCGGCTGAGGAACATAACAATATATATATATATATATATATATATATATATATAATACTGAGAGTAAGACACTCAGCTCTTCCTAATGGAATCAGCATGCTAGATGTTCGAAGCATGAAGGCCGAAAACTAGGGGGGGGGCTTCTCAGCGTGTAAACATACAACGCTGACATTTTTAAAAACGGGCGTTTTCGACAAATTATAACTTGAGCTAGGAAAATCATCGTACAGCAAAAATTTTTATATCATGTTGCGTAGTGTTTGAGGCCGGCCGGGGTTTCACCGGCCGGCTGCCGGTCGGACGTTCACCGGCCGGCCCGGCCGCCCCCATCGGCCGGCCGGTGAGCCCGTAAGCCGGCCGGTTACCGGCCTAGAGCAGTTTGCAGGGCAGTTATTATAACTGCTAAGATATTTATTTTCGGATATTATCTTAGAAAAATAGCACAGCATAGCATACAAGAATTATCAAAACTAGATTTTGGAGTCCATTTTCAGCTTAGTTGCTATATTTTGTAAATTTCTGATTGGTGATTTGTATCCCAGCCGGCGGCCGGGCGGCCGGCCGGTCGGCCGTTTTCCGGCCGGCCTCACCGGCCGCCGGCCGGCCGGCGAGCAAAAAAGTCGTCGGCCGGAGGCCGGCCGAAGCCGGCCGGCCTCAAACACTAATGTTGCGTAGAACGAGATGTTTTCAACGATATAAAATTTATATCGTTCGCTTCATACAAAACCGGCAATGAAGCATCCTTGCCACGAACATTCTTCGAATTTCATCATTTCTTAGAAATGCCTTACGTTGTTGCTGGATTTATGAGGGATTGGCTAAACCTAACTATATAATTTTTATATCGTTAAAAAAGATCTCGTTCTACGCAACATGATATAAAAATTATTTACTGCAAGATCTTCCTAGTTCAAGTTATAGTATTTAATTTGTCGAAAACGCCCGTTTTTAAAAAATTTCAGTGTTGTATACTAACACGCTGACTACGAGATTTCGGCCTTAATTTTCGAACATCTCACATGCTTATTCTATTGGGAAGAGCGGAGTGTCTTACTCCTTGATATTATAGACACTTGATAATACAAATCTCGGTTTCGCCCAAGCTTGCTCCACAGAAATTATCCTAATTCCAGCTAACCAACTGAATCTTTTTGACAACAAAACATTTAATGGCTCAAACTATAGCAAATGACGACAAAGACAAAAATATACCAAACAAAAACAACAACCAACAGGCTATATGCTGTTCAAGGATAATAGTGTACAAGACGAACACAAAGACAAATAGTTAAACTTGTAAAAAAATCATTTTCCATGATTTAAAGACTCCATGGGAAGAGAAATTATTTTCTTCCACCCATGTGTTCCTGAATATACTTTCGACCAACAGAGCTTTGACGAACACTAAAAATAATAAAACTTCAATAAACTCTATCAGCTGTCAATCAGCTTTAACCAACACTAAAGTTAGTAGCCCTACCTCGATCAGCTGGCAGATTGTTGCTTTGACTCTGCAAAAGACCATTGCAAAGATCATCACATCGATCAGCACTTTCGAAGATCATAGTTCTACCATAAACTAAGCAATCGATGCCGCACTCTAAACTGCCACGACTAATCCCGAACCATAGCCATAAAAAGTCCACTTAGTTACCACTGCTGTAGTAGAAACTGCGCCATTTGAATCTGAGTTGCATTTCCGAGATGACAACACCCCTTGCGTCGAATCACTATCATTAGAGACATCAGCCCCAGACTCTTCTCTAATGCGACGAACACGATCACCGCCCTTTCCGATCACAGTACCAGCCAGTTCATTTGGAATGGTTACTTGGGTGGCTGAAACCCGACCACCTCCACCCTACAAAACAGGATAATTAAACAGGAAACAAATATTCAAGCTGATGATACTGACTCAATGTAGCGAATTGTGATTACTTGTAAAGCAGAGCGGCACAACAAACATACATTCACGGATCGTCATGAAAGAAAAAACTTTGAATTTTTCAAAAATTACAGTGTTTTAGTGCTTCCGCTTTATTGTATGATGCAACATCTGTCTATTCAATTTAGTATACCAAGACTACACAATACATGAGTATGACAAGCGTCATATGCTATGTATTATGAGCTCGCTGCATACTCTGCAGTCTGCACGCTATCGGCTGACTTGACCTTCCTGATAAATAACCAACCTCCCCTTGACCCTGCCCCATGCAAGTACGGGGTCCTAACGGATGATCGGGGTCTATGTTAAGGCTGACGGGGGCCCAATTTGTGTAGGGAGTCTCAAGAATGAATGAATAAATAATACAAAAGGTTGGTTTACATTACTGGGGAGGGGGGCGCCCACCACTTTTGGTGTTCCCACTTGACCTCTTCCCTCCCCCACTCGACTCTCTCCCCTACTTCTTGGGCTTCCCCCACTCACTTATACCTTGCATAAAATTCTAAATTTTAAGGATTTTTGGTCAAAATCTTAAAAAAATTTCCTGGAAAGGGTCATATTTACCCAAATTTTTGGTTAAAAACTGTTCATTTTGGACTCAAACTCAATTTTTGAGCACATTTTAGCATAGTTGTAGTAGTCTATGTAGAAAACCGGCTATTTTTTACTATATTTTTGTGTGCATTTTCAGACTATATATTTTATTCCCCCCACTTGTGGACCTCCCCCTCCCCCACTCACCCCAACCAGGATAGGATCCTAGGGGAAGGCGAAGGCGGTCACTCTCAGTCGCGATTCGAAGGTAGGAAAAATTAAGAAGAGAAAGAGGAAAAAGGGCAAAAAAACCAAAAAATTTCGCGCCCTCGACGCGAATTTTCAACTTTTTAACCGAATTTTATTGCATTTGTGAAGAAAGTTTTGAAATGCATCCGATTTTTCAGAGAAAATTACCATATTTTTGCCTAAAAATGTCAAAATTTTTAAAAACATTGTTCAGTTCTTCAGTATTAAAAGAATTCAAGATCCGAAGACCGATTTTATTGCAAAAAGCAAAAAATTTCTTCAAAAAGAACCCGGGAGCTCCGCCCCCCAGACACCCGATGGAAAACTTTTACCGCCCCCCCCCCCCGTCACGAAATCCTGGATCCACCAGTGACCCCAACCCTACTTTTTCAAAAATAAACCCAGGAGGGCTTTTGTTCACTTGAGTAACAGTGATTCAACCAGGGGCGTATCGGGTAGGGAGGTGCAGGAGGTCGAACCCAACCCCCTTTTCGGATTTTTCTCTCTTAACTTAATAACTATTTTGTCATAAATTTGGCCACGTTTTGAGAAAAAATAGGCGTCCGGTCCGGTCCATTGCAATTCTTTTCAAAATCCTGGATAATAATTGAAAAATAAAAAATAAATAGAATGCATTTCAACTTTTTCTACAAACAAAATATGCCACAGGGAAGAAGAAAATAGCGTCGAGTCGATTTGCCTGAATTTTTTGCAGCGTTTTTTTTTTTCCCTTACTCTTTTTTAGCAGAATCATGATGGGGGCTCACGATTCAAAAACGTCGGATTTTTTCTGTCTGCAGTCTTATATACCTTGCACTCTTGCAAGAAACGACACCCAAACTCGTTTTTGATCCAAATATTTCGTTTGCTCAGTAGAAGCTCAAGAAGCATACCATTACGTTTTTACTTATAATTTAATTTTAATATTTAATTTTAATTTAAATAATTAAAATACTTAAAAACACCCTGAGCTGGTGGTGAAGACAGAAAGGGGGAAACAGCACGGGTAAACTAGCACGGCGCTACGGCATTTATCACGGCATGGAGCAGGTGGAAGAAAAAACGGCGGAATGTAAAATAAGACCAAAGGAAATCAAGAAACGGACACAAATTGTGAGCACTGTACGATCTCAGATAATTAAACTCCTAAACAAAAATAGAAACAAACCATGCCAGGGCCTCTCTTGGGCCATCGATTGGCCCGCCCATGGGTCCTCCCATAGGTCCACCACCCATAGGCCCAGCTCCGTATCTGTAATTATAAAATATGAGTGTATCAAAATGTAAAATTAAATTATAATTTTATTACAATGAAAAGTAAGGTACACGTATAAAATATAAGCATGAATAATTTGTGCCAACCTAAGAAAAGAAAGGAAAGGAATCCTCAAACGTGGTGTGCCAAGTAAATACACAAGGTGATTAAAAAGCAAATATATACCGAGCAAATGAAACGCAAAAACTAAAAGAATCAATCTTACTCACCACTCACTCACCTCCGCGCGGTCCACCCATGGTGGAGCTAAATCTAAAACATTACGTAGAATATATACATATCGGGGCTTATTCTAGAAAGGTGGGCCCCCCATAAGCTACATTCCCCCCTAAAACCACCTAAAAATTTGCTCAGAGGGTCAAATGTTCAAAAATTTTGCGGCATCGTCGGAGATTTTTACTCATTTTTGCCCTTTTGACCACTAAATCTGGCCATTTTTGTGTTAAAAATTAACTTTTATAGTGTATGCTAGCAAAATAGCGCTATTTTTAGCATAGCTTTGCAAAATTTTTCGCCCCCCAATTCCTTGACCCTCGGACTTCTTGGGGGGGGCGGGGGGCGCCCAAGAAGCCTCCTCCCAAGAAAAAATCTATGGAATAAACCCAGCAGCCTAGCTATGTTGGCTTTGCTGTGGAGATGATCAACACTTTTTAAATGCACCCGGCAACATTACCTGCATTAGTATGCTTTGCTTTAGCTAGGACGTCATGGTACAATAATTCCACAACAAAGAGAAATTTCTTTAGAAACTGCTGAAACAAAGTATACGTATAAGACTGTACAAAACTAGGTCAATGTTACAGTGGACATGACAGACAACCTACCCTCCATATGGTGGCATGGGTCCACCAGGGCCTCCACCCATGCCCATGTCATCCCCTCGGCGACCTCCCATGTAGGGTGGACCTCCTCCACCTCCACCTCCACGCATGGTATTCTTATCCAAAGGATAACCGCCGTAGCCTTCAATCATCATCGGATTATAGTTGAGGGTATCATACTGCTGCCACTCACCTTTGACTGGAGACTTAAAAAACAAGGGTACAGAAGAAATGCATATAGGTAACCAAA